>OY856412.1:266235443-266465443 GCA_963693085.1 Alisma plantago-aquatica | reverse complement strand
AGTTTGCTGTGTGGTCCTCGAAGATCAAAGCTATCTGAATGAACAGTTGCAATGTCCAACATGGACAGAGGGAGGTCAATGGGGCTGCCGATGCCCTTGCTAAGTACCACCTTCAGATAAAACTCAAAATGTCAGATATGCCTCGCCCCCATCCTGTATGGATGAAATCGTTCTAAATGAGGCTTGTAATGGTAGTAGTACTACCAGTTTTAATTCTGCATTCAATAGTAGGAACTGTAATAGATGTTTAACTCGACTTGCAAGAGGAGGGTAAGATGAATAAAATAGCTTCCTGACTTACCCAAAAAAAATATTGAAAGACAAAAATTGAGATCAAACAATGTGTTTTGTCTATCAAATTTTTTGCATACATTCTATTATGTATGATGAGTCACTACTTAAAATCATCTCACGCAAACATTATAGTGATTTTCAAAGAAAACTTCTACGTCATGTATAAATAAAACATGAAAATTCAATTTTCCTAACACCTTGAAACGTTATTCATCCACTTGCACCTCTCTTTACCAATGAGAGGCCTCAAACCAAGAGGCCATGGATTCCCCCTTGATCCAACACCCATGAGGTCATCCTTTCCCTCTATTTCTCAAGGTCACCTCTAGGGCATGGAATGTGGTAGTCATTTATGCCCAGCTCACTAGCCACATGTGCCATCCCCAAGCCTCACTTTGGTCTCTTATATTTTCCTCAACCTCCTCTTTCTTTTTGTCCTTTTTATGTAGTCAATTCCTACCTAGAAACCTCCTTATTGTTTTGCCACTTCCTCTCTCTAATTCTACCTTTGTGTCTTATCCTTTTAGGTTTCTCATCCCCTCTGCCCCTCATCCCTGACTAAGGAAGCAAGCCACCTCACAAGGAACGTGCACTAATTTTCCCTTCTCCTAGTTCTTTGGCTTCTCCTCCTTTCTCCCAAAGCTAAGGTGGAGTGTTGTCATGGAAATGATTACACTCTACGAAGGTTGATACTACAGAAAGGATGAATCCCCAACTACTCAATCATGTTCGGTTCATGATTGACCCAGATTAGATGGCCATTATCACAGTCACACACACACAATAAGTGGGGTGGGTCATTTGTAACCCTCATATCCCCCTCTTTGTCTATGATGGAAACAAGGATCAACAAGTTTAGATTTAGGTATATGTTCCCCTCTCTGCCAAGAATTCACAAAATGGCCTAAATTTCAAAAAGTGGTAGAACTTGTATCTTGGTCAAATATATTAAAACTATATACCATTTTTATCCAAAAAATTTAAGGATTCCAGTACAAATATTTTGTACACTTGAATTTAGTCAAAGTTCTATTGTTCTAGTTGAAAATTTTCTTATACACGTTTTATAATGATTAATAACCAACTATGAACAGACTCAATCTAATGATCACTCAAATCTATGGATATAATCTATGATATAGTGTGAACCCAAATCTAACTATGGTCTTTCTTGGATACTAATTATGACTATGTAACATAAAATGTAGCACAATAGTACTTTGATGCCTTGCTCTTTAATCTTTTGTAAATCTTGATCCAATGACACTCCATGCTTTTTCATGACTCTATATCAATACATTTTGTTTCCTTGAGACATGAAATCCCAATGTGATCACTCTTGCACTCTGGTAATGACTACATGGCATGAAATTTGACTTAGTATGGATATGTTGGTCATTATCACTTTAATGTAAACAAATATTATAATTTACATATTAAAATAATGGAAACCCTAATCTCAAAATCCTTAATCATGTTTAGAAGTTTCACGCTAAGAAAATTACGAAGGATGATGTACTATGAAAAATGGATGCACTTGTGTGCACGTTTAAGATGTTGAAATCAATAGTTAAGAAGAATAATGCTTAGACTAGGTGAAACATCCAACCTCCACAAAAATTCAGATATGACAAGATTATTGCTTCAACCAAATCATTCTTTCTTAAATTTTGAGGTCACTTTTATGGACTATTTTCAAAAATATAATCATATCATCAATCTTGTCCTCTTGTTGCATGATATCCTTTACCTCTTTTTTACATGGGTTGTTTTCCATCCCATTCCTGAGAAACTATTATAATACATGGATCTTTATTAGATCCATAAGCTCAATGTTCCCCATAGATTCACCTTAATTCCCTCATTTGGGTTATAGGCCAACATTTTCTAAATATGAAAGGTATCCTTTACCTCTAACTGACCTTGATATTGATGCTTTTATAATATATGTTTGAGTCCTTATACTAGGCTATTTGTAATTTTTTAGCTACATGTTCCCTATGACTACTATGCTTCATCTTTCTTGTATTGTGTTTAAAAAATTGCAAACATAACCATGTATGCCCATTATCCAACTTTTGTTGTACCTGATTGTATTCTTGAGGTAAGTCAGAAGGCTTTGTGCACCTACTTGTGTTTTGAGGTAATGATACATCATGAAATACAGTTAGCTCTTGGAATTTGGTCTTGAGGTCCCTCACAAACTTGAACAAGGTGGACCCTTAGCTTTTAGTCTTGAGGTCCCTCACAGATACTTCTGTAGGGAATCTTGTCAAATGCCTTGCATCGATGTTTCTTGGTATAATGGAAATTTGATTAAACATTTGTTTGATAAATAAGATAGTCTTTAAATTCATTGCTTTATTCCTTTCCTTTATAAGAGTTTAAGCCAAGAAACTACATTTATCCAAACCTAAACATTTATATCTTCTTTAAAGTGTACCAATGTCTTTGCATTCATTGTGTGTGATCCTATGGTTTTGGGTACAATAGATATACAATGATATCCCAAAAGGATAATTCTTCCTCTATAATATGATATATGTTGGGAATTCTACAAATATAATACCAAATGTAAGTTCATGTGTTTTATATATAGCTAAAGAGGGTAGATCTTTTATGTAATGCATGGATATAAAAAAATTAACCCCTTTTTAGGTGGCAAGGGGGGTAGATCTTATATATCCATGTATTATCTACATTCCTTTTGAACATGTGTCTTCCCTTTTTCTCCATATGAGCTATGATGTAAACTTTGTGATTCATGTAATAAAGAATCATCTTTTGTTGTTTTATTCATATATATGTTGTGTATTTGAGCCATTTTTGGTATGGACACTTGAGTCATTTCACCACTAAATTTCTAGTTAAGGGAGTTGGGATTTGGATAAATCGTTTCATGAAAACTCTCATCCTCAAAAACCTCACCAAAAACCTAATTTTCAGGTACCTTTAACGAAATACCAACACAAGTTGGGTTTAGACTACACCAAATTACTTAGAGATGAAGGATATGATTTTAATTGGAATGGTAGTGGCTCCCCTTCTTGTCTCTATTCTTGCAATACCTTCTCAAATTTTCCTTGAGTCATCTCATCTACGGGTATCCACCTACTTGCATAAACTAGTATCCTAGTAGATAGTGACCACTACTTCCTTCTTTACTTCACAACTAGACCTTTTTAATGATGAATATCAGTTGTACTATAATTATTTTGATCTCCAATGTCATTCAAGGAGAACTAATGGAAATGAAGCTTCTATGTTTTATCATGGCCGTCCCATGGATGCATACCATATGTACACTGAAGACCATCATGGTTACAAAAAATTTACTATGTTCAGTAGATGAACTTAACTTCCACACCTTCACAATATTACCCCAACCATTATGCATACCAGGAGCCATATGACTATTTACCATCTTGTATTGAGAAGAGGCAATTGATTCCACATAACTCTAATAGCTTTTCTTTTAACTTTGACATATGTCATACCATATGGAATGAAATACAAAAAGAAAGACTTCAAAAAGTTGAAGTGAATGGATGAAAAGGAAGACACTAAAAAATATCTCAATGCATATCAATCTCTTGTTAGGGATCCTCTGTGGTGTTGTGTCAAGCTAGTGACATTAAATGTGACCCTTGTTGGGAGACAATATGATTGGAATTCCTAGTTCTAGATTATTTGTTTTATCACTTCACCTTTATATATAATTTGATAGTGTACCTCATGATTTGATCATTAATTCAAACTTTCTAACATATCTAGAGGACACCCCTTTTACTGGTAGGAACCATAAGGCTTGGTCCAACTAGCATGTATTTTCCTCTCCATCTCACATTTAGTGTTTTCTGAGGGATGTGAAAGTTTCAAAATTTTGGGTTTGAGGGTGGGTGGTACATATTCTACATTCCACACATACTTGTCTAATTTTACCAAGGATCTCATCATTCTATAGATAACTTGTTTAGCTAAAAAGTTCGAATTAATTTGTCTTAGAATAGTCGAACCATTATCTAGTCTACTTAGATTCAAATTTTTTGCATGGTCTAATCACTTCATATCCTCTTATTCAAATCCACTCTTTAAAATGATAACTTTTTTAGAACTAACCAATGTGTACAAATAACAATATGTGGCCTAGTAATCCAATCATCATGTTTCCTTGAAAAATATGCCAAGTGTTAGAGGATAGAAAAGGGATTCAAACATTATATACTTCCCATTAGTGACATAATTTCATGGAATATCTACTTGTTACTCTTTCATATCATTATTTGTGCATAGTGTGACAAGGAGAACACCTTGATGCACTAAATCTAAATCATGTTGCATGTTGATTCAAACCCCCTTTGACACTTCTTAACCCATCCCCTTACCCACCAACCTAAAAATGAAATAAAAATCCACAAAAAGTGTTAAACCCTATGTCTATGGTGGCATACCTCCATCCTACTCTACCATATTCTTCCATGCCCCTCTTCTATTATATGGGATTACCACCAAAAATAAAAGGAAAATATTTCGATTTGCAAAACAATAAGTTTACATATTATTCAAGGAAAAAAGATCTATAAAAAGAAATTTGAAATCCAATAGAGGACATATTCACATCATACCTCCACACCTTAATTCACTCATTGTTTTCATCTTGTGGCACATGTATGCCTTATTTTACATCCTTTCACACATCCCAATGTCATATCATATGCATGCTTGTCATTTGATGGGTCTCTCTGAACTCTAATGAAACTCTTAAAGATGCTTAATGTTGGGGATGATAGTGATGAAGTTTAATAGGAAGTGAAATTAGGAACAAAAACATGGATGAATGTGCTTGGAGATCTCAGGAAGTTGGACAACTTTGCCATACTTTGTGGTAGTTAAATTAACATGATGTGAAGATGAGACAATTTCATGAGTTGAAAATATTAATTTGGTGATTGTTTAAGATTTTGTGTCACTTTAGTACGAGTAATGTTGAAGATTGGGATGTTTAATGATGAGGAATTCTCCATAATTAATTGAATTTATTTGATCAAATATGCAAACCAACTTAGCATTTTATCCCTTGGTTTGGTTCATTTAGCTTTCAGCTTCCTAGCTCCCTAACTATCTTGATTAGCTTATACAGGGATTTGTGACAATTTTTTGTGTAGAATTCATGTCCATAAAAACCTACTATCTCCAGTTAGATAGGCTAGATCCACTATCAGATTACCCAATTGAGACATGACCCTTTATGTGTTTATTGACCATTGATATTGTAAGGACCCTAACCCTACTTAATCTATAAACATAATTTTCTTGACATAATTGGATTAATTTGATCCTTAGTCTTGAAAGCTAAATCTTATTTGTGATGTCATACTAGATGATGAAACTAAGTTTATAATTTGAATCTAAATAGACATTGTTTTATCAAGATGTACAAGTTCATGTAACTTGTGTACCATAATATAAATTACCATTTTTTGGTGGTATGATCATAATTGTGATACTTTCTTGAGTTTCTTCATGATGTACATAAGAAGTTTATAATTCTACTTCTCCTTGGTATGATTTTGAACCTTTCTTTCATTGAGTCTACATACGCTAAGTGATGTTGGCTAAATGGACATCTGTAAATCCCTTTGTTTTGATAATGACAAACATTTCATTCTTGTTGATCTAACGTGCTACTTGAGTGTTGCAGGAATAAGGTGAATGACAAAGCACTAGGGAATCTATATGCTTGAATGATTGTAAATGTCATGAAATGTAATCAATTGTAAACGTGTACAAATATATAATGTACAAGTACTTAGACTTCATGTAAATCAAGCGTTAGATCTTCCCCAGCTAAACACCACATTTAGATAGGTCATCCCCTTCAATAGTGTCACATATGCACACTCATACACACACTTAATGTCTTTATTTGAAACATTGAAATAGGGTCTATATCGGTCGACAAAATCCTCGACCGAGACACTCTCGGTCGACAAACTTCTCGACCGAGAAAGACCCAAGTAGCCGTTAGACACAGCTGACAAGGTAGTTGGCAGTTGGAGATAAACGTTGCAAAACACTTGATCCAGAGAGCTTGTCGGTCGACAAAACTTCGACCGAGTAGGTGTCTCGGTCGACCATTTCTCGACCGAGATGGACTCTGACAGCAACTGCATAATTAATTAACTAGCCGTTGTTAAAGCAACTAACTTATACCTAATGTCTAGTTAAGCACTTAGAAACCCCTAGAAAGTGTCTAGAACGTCCTTAAGCACTTGTAGGACATTCCTATAAATAGGACATGCCTTAGGACACCTAAACTCACTTGTTTTTACACTTGAGCAATCTTTGAGCATACACTTACATTGAGCAACCTGTTTGTGAGCAATTGAGCATATTGACAACTGGCTACTTCTTTTCTCAGCTCAAATTTCGTGTCCTATAGGCTAGCATCTCCTATCCACATCAATCACAATTCCATACAGATTGGTTAGGAGATCTACACGCTTGATCTAGGCAAATCAAGCCTTGTGCTTCAAAGGATAAGTTGTAATTTCCTTTTTCCTTTCTTGTTCACTATTATTGTTTGTACTCTCCTTGCTACTCCTAGGTTGGAGGCTGCGGATTGGAGAGGTTGGAGATCTTCTTGGTGAAGAAGGGGACCTTGAGCTACTTCAAGAAGGCTGGTGCAACGGGAGGTTACTTCTAAAGAGGAAGTCTACTTCAAGGGGGAGCTTGGAGTTACTTCAAGAAGGATACCTCGGGTTGGTGCATCTACTTCAAGTGAAGGTTGTTCAAGGGGTGTAAGAAAGTATTGTATTTTGTGTAATTCCTTGTGAAGGTAATAAAATTGATACTTTCAAAATCCTGGTTGGGTAAGCAACCGGGTAGTGGACTAACAACCTTAGTATTTGCTAAGGTTGGAACCACTCTAAACCCCTTGTCTCCTTCTTGATTTCTCATTTGTGGTTGTTTGAGTTAAATTATTGTTAAATTAGTTTAAAACCCTATTCACCCCCCCCTCTAGTGGTTTTTCAATTGGTATCAGAGTAGGCTTCAAGGATCTCTAATCGAGTCTTGAAGAATGGAGGGTGATGGTGATTACAACCACAATAAAAGGAGCAACCTGGACCAATCTACAACATGTTGCAATTGGTGCTTAGGAACAAGCCACACAACATCTAGCTGCCCATGGAGACTAAAGAAGGAAGATGAGCACAAAGATTGTCTTATTGCTACAACAAGTGAAGAAGAAGAAGAGGTAAGTCTTTTTGATTTATCTAAAGAAGAGCTAGTTGCTAGTCTTGAAGAGACACATAATAAATATATTGAGTGCAAGAAGAAATTAAAGAAATCTAATAAAGAAAATGATGAATTACATGCTAAGCTTCTTGCTATTACATCTGAAAATGAAGATCTTAAAAAGATCATTGAAGATCATAATATTAAGATAAAATCTATAGAGGCATATTGCAAACTTCTCTCTTTAGAAAAGATAAATTTGCAAACTCAAGTGAACGATCTTAAAAAACAACCCATCTTGTGCTCACATCTAGATTATGATACTATCGTGAAAGAAAGAAATTCATTATCATCTAATCTAGAACAAGCAAAGCTAGATATCAAGAAAAGAATGGAGGAAATTTCTAATCTACAACAAGAAGTTTGTAGTCTAAGTAACAATGTCATTCTTGATAAAATCCTAAATGATCCTTATCGTCAAATTGGAAGGAGAGGACTAGGTTACAAGCCTAAAGGAAAATCTTATCAACAACCTAGTAAGGGAAGAACACAAGCGCCAAAGAGTCAATCCATGTATGTACCTAAAGATACAAATATATACGTACCCAAGGACAACCTAGAACAAAATCATAGAAAGAGATATGAAGTTGATTCTATATGTTGTCATTACTGCTTGCGTCTTGGTCACTATTCCTTTTCATGTCCTTACAAGAAAAAGGATGTCGAGTTAGTTTGGGTCCCAAAACCCCCAAACTAAATGAGCAAAAATAAGTTGAGATATGACCAAGGACCCAAATTGCATATTTATATGTCTATCTCAACAAATTAATTCAAGTATTTAAACATCTAATATATAATTCCTTTAAATCTACAAAAACAATTCTGATTTACTTACTGAAAACAACTTGGAAATAGTACATAACCTTTCTTGGTCGAGAATCTGTCGACCGAGAAAGACAGTCGGTCGAAGACATGGTCGACCGATCCAGTCTCTGATAAATCTGCTGAATGTGTTTTCAAATTGATCAAATTGCTATCGATTTATTATTAATGACTGATCATATAAGTTGAAGACCATCATGTGTTATGACATCTAGTATAAATGATCACTGTATTTTATGAAATTATTATTATATGTTGTTCATTACATCGTGGACATGCTTTCACTATTCAGCTCATAAAGATGATAGAAAATGATTATTGTATGCATGGATCCTTGATGACACATTGGCAAGCAAAATTATTCATTTGTGATATGAAAAATAACTTTAAGGCTTGCAACACATAAGATAAAAATTTCTCAATTAAGAACGTGAGATATTGCTTTCAAGGATATATATTTTCTTGGAGAATCTTACATGAAAACAAGGGTACAAGAAGAAATATAATTTGATATTTATGTACCTACAACAAAGCTTATATAAATATTCTAGGAGAATTACGAACGGAAATCTTCATATTGAGTATCACTCAAAATTGCCTCTTGGTTAAAATCAAGCTTGACCAAGGGGCGCTATGGTCGTAGTCAAAGTCGACCTAAAATAAGTTTGGCACAATACTTATTTGAATATCATTCTCTATATAAAAATTGTGATCAAAAGACCAACTAAAATTATGACCACAAAATTGTTCAAAGATTGGTAATAATAATCACAATATTACTCCCTTAGAAAACATATATATGCACTACAAATTCAGTCTATCATTTGCATTAAGAATCCGCTTATAAATTCATCCACAGTAAGTTTGTCGGTCGACAAATTCCTCGACCGAAAACATCTCGGTCAACCTATCTCTCTCGACCGACAGACTTCAAATAAAAATTACATTGGCAAAACTCAGACACACATTCGGTCGACAATTATTCGACTGAGTCAATGTCGGTTGACAATTGCTCGACTGAGAATTGACCGTTGAAATCTGACCGTTTGAATATAACTGTTGCCGGTCGACCGTTGGGCGACCGAGTGGCGCGCCTAGGATATGACCGTTAGCGGTCTACCGACCAGGTTACTTGATTGCTATAAAAAGGACCAAAAATGGGTCATTGTATTACACCTTCACATTCTTACTTCCTTGGCTTCCTTCTAGTGCATTTGTGTGCAACTCTTTAGCCTCTCCATCTCCAAGACTTTCTTGCTTCTTCTCCACCTTAAAGACAAGAAATGGCTTCATCATCAACACGTGGAAAGAAGAAAGTTGCTAGCAGGAAAGAAAGGGCGGCTACTCCACCATTGACGATCATCAACGACATCCCTTTCGTCGACGCAGATGCTGGTGATCGCTATCTCAGGCTCTCCTCCAAAACTCCTCTTCCACGACGGCCGGTTGACGTCATGGACTTCCTCAGCATCGTCGACCTGGAGGATCTTTTTGAGGTGCAAAATTTGAAAGAATTTCTTAACCCTTCCTTCCCTTCCTACTCTTCCAAAGTGGTAAATGAGTTCTATGCAAACCTAATATCCCATTCCGAAAATGAAAATAACTTCTTCTACTCTATGGTCAATGGGCATAGCTTTCGATTTACTGAGGAGGATATTATTGACATGCTCAACATAGACTCAGAAGAATACCAAGACACTCTTGACCTTACCACTGGAAATCCACTCAATACTCTTTCTGAAGATGACAATACCGTCAATCTTAGTGAGATTAAACGAACCATTTTTCAATCTAATACAACTTCTCACGAAGATAGGGGTACCTACTATGCCATTAACCTCAAACCTGCAGCTAGGATTATCAACCTTATTGTTTCCACAAATATACATGCTAGAGCAAATAAGTCTGAAGTCCCTACCTTTCGCATGTATCTAATCTATGCCATCATCAAACGCATTCCCATAAACTTTATCCGCATCATCATTAAGAATATGCTTGAGTTTTCTGGCAATCCCCCATATGCTGATTTCGTATGCCAAATCACTCAACACTTTCTTAAGACACAAATTGAGGACATGGGATACACATGGGATGACCACAAAAAATAAGCAAAAACACAATAGAGAAGATGGGAATTGATTTTGGTCACAAGAGGGCTAGGACGGGAGGTGAGACATCTAGTCAAGACATACCACCACCACCTCCTCCTACTAACCCATCCTATGATCCCATCCAAAACACCCTAACCTATGTTGCTGGGTCACAATATCATCTAAGCAGACACTTAGATTATAGACACCATGCCATGACATACCTAAATCAAAGGATGCAAACCCTCTCTCCAAATCAACCAGATGAATATCCTTATTCTTTAAATCCTGGCATGCTCAACCCATATAATCCCTCTTACAACTACTACCAAACTCCACCTCCACCATCTACAGATCTCACACATACTCAGTTTTCCTCAATACAATTACAAGACATTGCTGCTCATTTCCGCTTTGATCGTGTTCCTACCTTCTTGGAAGCATATGCCTTAACCAAGACAGGTGGTTTGGAGTGGCAAACTTTAGTCAAGTATTATGGAGCTGAGCCATTTCTTGGAAAAGACCCTGATATTGATGTAATACTTAAGTCTTTCCAGTGAGATTTGGAGTGCCCGTTGTATTAGTTGTAATGAAATGGTTATCTTTGCATGATTGTAATGAAATAGGTTATCTTTACATGACTTGGTTATCTTTGCATGATTGTAATAATTCCATGATTCTAATGAATTGGTTATCTTTACTGATTATAATGGATATTACTCTATGGCATCATTTGAACATGGCTTATAAGACTATTCTAGTAGAGCATACAAAGTAAGGGGAGTAATAAATATGTCATAAATAAAAAAGGATGAAATCTTTGCAAATACGTGAAATTTAAAATTGTGGCTAAATTGACCATCTATTGAAGAGGAATATCTATTTAAGGGGGAGCAATACTTTTCATATAATATTTGTTTTTAAACGGATATATTTTTGAAATGACAAAGGGGGAGAAATAAATATAAATGCAAAACTCAATCAATGAGTTTCATAAACAAACTCTTGGCGTTACATTGAAAGTTGCTATATTCCCTAAAGAATTGGATTTCATGTTCCATAATTCATGGGGAATAATAAGCACACATTTTATAAACAAGAGAAGAAATTTACAAAGGTAATCTTCAGGTATGAAACTCACATGTTTTATATTTTCTTATTTTATATTTAGGAAATGTTTGTCATCTTCAAAAAGGGGGAGATTGTTGGCTAAATGGACATCTATAAATCCCTTTGTTTTGATAATGACAAACATTTCATTCTTGTTGATCTAACGTGCTACTTGAGTGTTGCAGGAATAAGGTGAATGACAAAGCACTAGGGAATCTATATGCTTGAATGATTGTAAATGTCATGAAATGTAATCAATTGTAAACTTGTACAAATATATAATGTACAAGTACTTAGACTTCATGTAAATCAAGCGTTAGATCTTCCCTAGCTAAACACCACATTTAGATAGGTCATCCCCTTCAATAGTGTCACATTTGTACACTCATACACACACTTAATGTCTTTATTTGAAACATTGAAATAGGGTCTATCTTGGTCGACAAAATCCTCGACCGAGACACTCTCGGTCGACAAACTTCTCGACCGAGAAAGACCCAAGTAGCCGTTAGACACAGCTGACAAGGTAGTTGGCAGTTGGAGATAAACGTTGCAAAACACTTGATCCAGAGAGCCTGTCGGTCGACAAAACTTCGACCGAGTAGGTGTCTCAGTCGACCATTTCTCGACCGAGATGAACTCTGACAGCAACTGTAGAATTAATTAACTAGCCGTTGTTAAAGAAGCTAACTTATACCTAACGACTAGTTAAGCACTTAGAAACACCTAGAAAGTGTCTAGAACGTCCTTAAGCACTTGTAGGACATTCCTATAAATAGGACATGCCTTAGGACACCTAAACTCACTTGTTTTTACACTTGAGCAATCTTTGAGCATACACTTACATTGAGCAACCTGTTTGGGAGCAATTGAGCATATTGACAACTGGCTACTTCTTCTCTCAGCTCAAATTTCGTGTCCTATAGGCTAGCATCTCCTATCCACAACAATCACAATTCCATACACATTGGTTAGGAGATCTACACGCTTGATCTAGGCAAATCAAGCCTTGTGCTTCAAAGGATAAGTTGTAATTTCCGTTTTCCTTTCTTTTTCACTATTATTGTTTGTACTCTCGTTGTTACTCCTAGGTTGGAGGCTGTAGATTGGAGAGGTTGGATATCTTCTTGGTGAAGAAGGGGACCTTGAGCTACTTCAAGAAGGCTGGTGCAATGGGAGGTTACTTCTAAAGAGGAAGGCTACTTCAAGGGGGAGCTTGGAGTTAATTCAAGAAGGATACCTCGGGTTGGTGCATCTACTTCAAGTGAAGGTTGTTCAAGGGGTGTAAGAAAGTATTGTATTTTGTGTAATTCCTTGTGAAGGTAATAAAATTGATACTTTCAAAATCCCGGTTGGGTAAGCAACCGGGTAGTGGACTGACAACCTTAGTATTTGCTAAGGTTGGAACCGCTCTAAACCCCTTGTCTCCTTCTTGATTTCTCATTTGTGGTTGTTTGAGTTAAATTATTGTTAAATTAGTTTAAAACCCTATTCACCCCCCTCTAGTGGTTTTTCAAGTGAGAATATGGTTTGGTATTTTCATTGACCGGTGATTTCTCAGTGACTATTTACTTTTTGGTAACCAACAGATTCTTGGTGCATGATGGGGTTCCAAGTCGACGGACCTCTAGTGTTTTGATCAATGGATTTCATAGACTGGCATGTTTAATGTGTGTGTATCTGTGAGGATCATCGGTTGAGTCTTGATGATCAATGAGGTTTGGTGAGCAATGGATACCTTGTGATTTTTACCAATGGGATTTTAGTGACTTGGCTGATAGATTTTCTGAAAAATGCATTTGCAATGCCTGACAAACCTGTTGAATGACTACCCATGGGAAGTCCAGTCTCTGAGCAACCCATCTATAAATACCCATTTCTCTCTTTCCTTTCACTCTTTTGGTAGAGTTTCATTTGTAACTATAGAACCTTAACGAGGTTTCTAGAGGGATGATGAAGGTCCAACAAAACTCATTGAGGTATTATTCTTGATGCATGTGCTAGTTCAAGTTGTTCATGGACAATCTGAAGAGTTTTGACCAAGATTCTTCTTCCTCTATGTAAGATGCTTACTTGTCTACTTGTTTTCTTATTCATCTTCGCCCTCCTTCCTCCTACGGCCAAGGTTTTTGGTGTCTTTTGGTGTTTTCTTGTTGCAACCCTACGCATGTGGGTTGAGATCTCTCTTTTTTCCTTCCTTGCTATAGAAACACCTTGATCATGGAGATATGAAGCACTTTTGGAATTTAAGTGGGATGAATCAAATGGTTTTTTCTTATTTCACAAGATTTCATCTTGTATTTTTAGTTTCCTTCTCTCTACCAAGCAAATTATATAACCCTAAATACATTTCTAGGCTTCCTTCTACATGCATGTCGTTAATCTCACTTTATAACTCTTAAAATGGTAAAAAGATAGTCTTTTTATTATTGTCTTGCACCACAAAATGATGATATGTGAATATTTAAGATTTACATAGTCTTCATGAACATTTTCTTATGATACCATGAATCTGCCTTGAGTACAAAAGGCCTGAAATATTAGAATTACTCCCAAATATCATGTAAGTGATGTCTTGTACCCAAGAAATAAAGTAGTTTGACTTGCATGGTATGCCTTACAGTTTGTTGAACATCTTACACAATAATAGGAACTAAAATTATTGTTATGCTGAGGTAATAATGGTTGGAAAAAATCCTAGTACTGAAAGAAACTCTTTTAGTATGAGTTTGAGTGTATGGACAGTTATGACTAGAGTGACATGAAACTTTTTAATACATTTTATGGTTACAAACCCCAATGATTTTTGTAAAACATTTTGATGTTTGTACATAAATTGATTGATAGTTAAAATGTAATTATTCAACTTTAGTTATCAAATGTATCCCTAAACAAGTAGTTCCTGGAGACCGTACAACTATTATAGTGTTAGGACTTGGTGGATAGTGAAACGAGTATTCCTAAAGGAGTTAAAGTCGTATATTGTTGAGTATATGTGGGTGCATGAAGGGTTTACCCTTTCATCATGATCCTAAGGTTTTGGAGAGAGATTGAGAATGTATCTCGAATGTGGAAGTAATTGAGAGAGACTATGGTCATAACTCAAATTTGAGGGTTTATACCCTGGTTTCTAGTATCATGGTTGCGTACCCAGGATGGACTAGGATGCTTTAGTAGTTGGGTCGATTTTCCACTACGGTTGTTATTCACACTAACTGACATCATCATCACCATCATCATTATCACCATCATCATCATCGTCGTCGTCCTCCTCCTCATCATCATCATCGTCATCATCATCATCATCATTGTCATCATCATCATTGTCATCATCATCATCATCATCATCATCACCATCACCATCACCATCACCATCACCATCACCATCACCATCACCATCACCATCACCATCACCATCACCATCACCATCACCATCACCATCACCATCACCATCACCATCACCATCACCATCACCATCACCATCACCATCACCATCACCATCACCATCACCATCACCATCACCATCACCATCACCATCACCATCACCATCACCATCACCATCACCATCACCATCACCATCACCATCACCATCACCATCACCATCACCATCACCATCACCATCACCATCACCATCACCATCATGTTGGGAAATATTGATACATATATGATACTAAAAACAAAAATTTTCTTGCCATATTCCCCTTAGACTGCAGTTCATGTTAACAACTATAGATTGGGAAGGTAGGTTTCAAGGCATATACTTGGTCTTGGAGAAATTCTAGTGACATATCCTTGGAGTAGAGTGCTTCTTTTACAAGTAGCACCTAAACAGTTGTCTATGGCGTCCTCCTAGTGGAACAACGTGATGGTGGTTGATGAACTCATCCTAGAAAATGGAAACAACCTCCACACATCTAAGTAGTCAACACAAACCACTAAGAACTCCTATCGTTCTTTAGGAACTGATATAAAGTTGTTTTCCCTTCAATATCAACATGCTAGCATTGACTGCTTTCCCTTGTTGTCTCTCCCTTGACGTCTCTCCCTTTTACCAAAAAAAACTTGCTTAGGTTCTTATGTTACCGCAACTATGAGAAGACAACAATGTTAAAATCTTATTGTTGTGTCTTCTAAAAGCCTTGAATACCCCTCTAATTTTAAGAGGTTTAGGGTCTGAGCTTTCAGATGAGCTAGGAGGTGAAGGACAATATTTCATGAATTTTCTAGAACATGCAAACCACAAAATTATTGGTTCACCATTGAACTGATCAATTCACATGTGAGTCGATCGGTTCAACACTTGAATTGATTAGTTCACTATGTTTTCTCTTAACAATCATATTGGCTTTCAATATTCGATTAATGAACAAAATGACATCATCATCAATCTTTGATGTAGTCTTACTGATCTCCCAACCTTTTGATTCAAAACCTACACCCATATGTTCATACTTGTGAACCGCTCGGTTCACTTCCAAAACTGGTCATTCAATAATTCTAATAGCCAATCTTGTTTAAATTGAATACCTAACAATTAAGTATTTAAGTATAAACCATATTCATGAGTAAATCTTATTCTAGGTATCATATGTGTGTGACTCTATAGGTCCCAAGTTATGTTGGTAGTGAATGCCCATAATTAATTTATGACATCACCAGCGATGGGCACTATCTAGCAACAAATCATTGCTACCCAACTAATTGGAAAGTTGGAGAACAACTTCAACCTACAATTTGTTATTACTGTTACAATGATCATATAGTTTCCTTGTCTCTGATATCCCGATTGAACTCGATAAGAGGAATCATCATCCTCTCAACATTCAATCAATGTTACTTGAACTAGGGATGACTATTTGAGATATATGTGAGGTCACATATCATATATATTGATTCACATGAGTATGGCCATACATTTCTCAGTCTCACTTATCAAGTGGCCATGATATCAACTCTAGTAAGGGGGACAAATCCATCTACATCACTCACAACCATTCCCAATGTTTTAGAATGTATCCTTACACTATCTTCATGATGAGACATATTCAAAGTCATGTTAGATGATGCCAAAGTACATCTAATGACACACAATGAATGTTGTGATATTAGGTCTAAGAACTGTAATCACCACCATCACTGCGAGAGATAATTTTGACTACCAATAAATGGTTTCCATGCACCTCAGTCAAGGTCGGTATGTCTAATACACTATTATCTAACAAGTAATGATGTGTTTGGTTTGATATGACATATTATGACTAATGAGATTCTATCATCAACCAACACACATTCTAGTCCTATGTGTTAATGATGTATGCCAGCTTCGACAACAACATCCACATCATTCTTTTCAACATCTATCATGGTATATAATTATCTCATAATTGATAAAAAAATATAGATGAAAATTGCATTTATTACTAATTAAATTGTTTAGAAGATATCCCATTACAACCATAATATGATTGGCTCTATAGGCATATATTCCAATAGACTTCCACTTGCACTTAGAGACAATCACCCATGAATTAATCCCAAGTGATAAAACATGCCCTTCATGCTTATGCTGCAAAAGTACTTTTGTCAAGTGGTCAACAACATTGCTTTCAGTTGGTACTCTACAAATCTTCACATCTCCTTGTCGTATGATCTCTCGTATGAGATTGAACCATCGTTGTATGTGCTTGGAATGCTGATGTGATCTGGGTTACTTAGCTTGTATAATAGCTCCATTGTTGACACAATATAGCTCTACTGCATCACTGATGCTTGGAACCACCCCAAGTTCATAAATTAACTTCTTGATCCAAACATACTCTTTTACTGCATTGGAGCAGCAATATATTGGGCCTCTGTTGTAGAATCAATAACTTTTTTGCTTGGAACTCTTATAGATTACAACTTTGCTATTTAGGCAAAACACAAATCTAGATTGCAATCTATAGTCATCTTTGTCAGTTTGGAAGCTTGCATTGGTGTAACCATTTACCACCAACTCTTCGTCACCACCGTTGACAAGGAAATAATCCTTAGTTATTATAAAGTATTTGAGGATGTTCTTTACAGTAGTCCAGTAACATTCACTAGGATCTAACTCATACATGCTAATCATACTCAAGGCATATGTGACGACCAAGTGAGAATATAACATTACATAAATGATAGATCTACTTCTAGATGCATATGGATTCTTAATCATGCATTCTCATTCTTCAAAAGAACTAGGACATTGAGCTCTAGAGAAACCAACACCATGAGACATGGGTAAATGGTCTCTCTTTGAGTTCTCCATGCTGAACCTTATCAACACTTTTCCAATGTATGTGTTGAGGCTTAGGCTAAGAAGCCTTCTAGATCTATCTCTATAGATTTTGATTCCTAAGATATAGGATGCTTTACCTAAGTCTTTCATAGGAATGTATATCCTATCCCAAGGTTTTACCATATGTAAAGTAGGGATGGCATTCCCCATCAATAGAATGTCATCTTCATACAATGCAAGGAAAACAATCATGTTCCCACTAACCCTCTTGTAAACACAAGTTTTGTCTTCATTTTGACTAAATCCAAACTCTTTGACTATTTTGTCAAATAGAAGATTCTAGCTCTAAGATGTTTGCTTCAATCCATAGATCGACTGTTGTATCTTATGAACTTCATTTGCATCCTTTGGATTTATAAAATCCTCATGCTGTGTCATGTACACATCCTCAAGTAGATTCCCATTAAGGAATGCAATTTTAAAATTCATGTGCCGAATCTCATAGTCATGATAAAATGCAATGGAAAACATAATCCTGATGAATTTAACCATGGAAATTGGAGAAAAAGTTTTGTCATTATAAACACCTTGAAGTTGTACGAAAACATTTGCAACCAATCGTCTTTTGTAAATTTGTACATTACCATCCATGCCAATATTGTTCTTGAAGTCCCATTTGCACCCTATGGGTTTTACTCCTTCAGGTGGATCCATTAAGGTCCATACCTTTTTGGTGGACATGGATTCCATCTCATATTTCATGATCTCAAGCCGTTTCTCAGATTCTAATCCCTTGAAAACTTCTAGGTAGATTGTTGGCTCATCATCAATGACAACTCATTGGCTTATTGGGTCACAAGATAACCAAATATTTCTGGCTCAAGGCTTGACCTACTATATCTACATGGTTCTTGTGTTACATGATAAATTTGGGAGTCCATAACAATTTGTGATTGTCTATGTTCCTCTTATACCTTTACAGGTTAAATGTTTTCTTATTGGTCTCGAACCTATTCGAGTTCTACTTTCCTCCCACTACTTTGGAAATGAATTCATTTTATAGGAATATAGCATCCCTGGAAACAAACAATTTGTTGTCAAATGGAGTATAAAAGTAGTATCCTTTTGGTTTGCCTAGGATATCCAAAAAAATATTTATTCAATTTGGGTCTAAGCTTTTTGGGAAATGGATTTCTCACATATGCTTCACATGCCAAAATCTTCATAGAAAACACATCAAGACACATCCCATATAATATATAATATGGTGTCTTTTGAACTGATTTAGATGGTACATGGTTTAGTGTAAACTCTATGGTTTCTAGAGCATAGCCCCATAAGGAAGTAAGAAGATCAACTACACTCAACATTGATTGCACCATATATAGTAATGCATGGTTCCTTTTTTCTGATACATCATTATGTTCTGGTGTTCTAGGTGGAGACCATTGTGATATGATACCAAATCACAAATAGTCCATAAACGCTTAGCTTAAGTATTTTCCATCTCAATCAGAACAGAGTGTCGTAATGCTTTTACCAAGTTGGTTTTGTACTTCATTCATGAAACCCTTAAACTTTACAAGGTTTTCTGACTTATGTTTCATCAAGCAAGCATAACTATACCTACTAAGATTATTAGTAAAGATAATGAGGTACTGATAACCACTTCTAGCATTTGTTATAAAAGGGCTACATACATCAATATGTATGAGTCCTAATAGATCACTAGCCCTTTCCTTGTTACAAGTGAAAGGAGTCATTTTCATCTTGCCCAACGAAAAAGACCCACATGTATGTATTGATTCAAGATCAAAAGAGTCTATATATCCATCTTTGTGGAGTCTAGAAATGAGTTTCTCATTGACGTGCCCTAGATGACAATGCTAAAGGTATGTTTTGTTAGAGTTATAGAGTTTTAATCCTTTTTTGTGAGAGTTTTAATCCTTTGGTATTTATGTTACAAACATTTCTATGTCTATATAAAAAATCAAAACCATAGGACATAAGGGAACTGCCATAAAAGATCTCATCTTTTGGAATAGAACATTGGCCATTATTTATATGAAATTCATATACATTCTTGTCCATACAAGAGATAAAAATAATGATTTTGTTAACGGTAGGTACAAAATATCAGTTCTCTAACTCTACTACAAGCCCTGTGGGTTGATTTAAATTATAGGTTTTAACTATAGTGGCAAGAACTTTTAATCTATTTGC
The DNA here is from genome assembly GCA_963693085.1 of Alisma plantago-aquatica. Classification (NCBI taxonomy): domain Eukaryota; kingdom Viridiplantae; phylum Streptophyta; class Magnoliopsida; order Alismatales; family Alismataceae; genus Alisma; species Alisma plantago-aquatica. Next base: position 266,445,343 of record OY856412.1, on the reverse strand, counting down.
AACGTGTAGTTCGACCTCTCCCTTTCTTAAAGGCTTACTTCTCTTTGGATCCTGCATATTTGAACAAATTTGAGATCCACATCTGGTATCCAATACAAAAGATGAAGAAGTAGACATATTTATCTCAGTAACATATATACCTAAAGTTTAGATCTCTATCCCTTGCTTCATCTTCTTGAATCCTTTTAAGTGCAAAGGATAGATTCCTTTTACACTTACCTTTCTCCTTGTCTTCAATGTTGAAGACTTGAACTCCAGTATAGACTTGGAATTCTTCTTGTTATTGCTTTTGACCTTGGACTCTTCTCTGTTGATAACCATAATGGGTTTGTCCTTCTTCATTCGTGTTTTAGAATTTATCAACCTACCAAGTAATCCTAAATGCAGTTTGGCGATGTTATCGAGTAATAACACTCAATAAACCATTTATATGATTTAGGGAACAATTATGGAATCATATCCATGGCAAACTCTTGGATCAAAGGGAATCCCAATCTTTCTATATGTTCCATATGTCCAATCGTATTGAGCACATGGATCTCAATTGGATCTCCTTCTGTCAACTGGTACTCAAAGAGCACATTTGATACATTGTACCTTCCTTCCTTAGCATGATTCTAGTTCATGTTTTCAAGATGTTTAACCATATTAAGAATCCCCATGTTTTCATGTTTTTCATGCAATTCATAGTTCATCAAACATAGCATAAGATGCTTAATGTGTAAGGGATCATTGTCATGCTTCAAATAAGCATCCACTTCATCCTGAGGCACATCACGAGTAAGTTCTTCTAGCATTGGTGTATCTGGGATATAGAGCTTATGCTCATCATTAAGAACCCTTCTTAAAGTCTAAAACTAGTCAAAGAAGTTTGTCTCATTTATTATGTCCCTTTAAGGTTTGACCACAATGACAATTTGTTACTATAAGAAAAAAAAGCAATTTGTGAAAATAGTTTTGATTTTATTTATTTAATTTTGATGATATTTTAATTAGGACTTTGATTAATTATTGATCCTAATATTTTTTCAAATTGATATCCCTCACATATCAATTTGGTAGATTACAATGTACAACTTTCTAGTGAGACAAGTCCCAAAATAATTAAGTTATTACCTTGCCAACATCATTATCCATAACGAATTATTAAGGTAGGAAACATTTGCCACTTGTATTTCATTTGATTCTTGGATAGATGGTGTACACAAACTTTTTTCATAATTCATTTGTATACTTCTAGGAAATTAATCTCATTAAGGTCACCTAGTTAAGCCTGACCCAAAAGACAACATGATAGTAATGCACCCTTGGCAGACCCACATAAATAGCATCACACTTCCATGAGATAGATGGTGCATCATGCTTGGCATGCCGATGCTTAGTCGATCAAGCCTTTCATGTGTGTTTCTTATAGAAAGTATCTAAGAATCAATATTGGAATGAAGGATTTATATTTATATAAGTACATATACATATCCAATCACTACATACTTATAATAAGTATCATATACATACTATATTCACAAACAAAACATGCAACCGTAAAATATGAGCGATGCTTTTGGCCACACTAATGCAATTATTTGGAGCCACAAAGAATTGCTACCTCCTAAGGTCCACATCATACATAACAACTTGTAATTAAAAAAATTGCACTGGAACCAGTCCAATTGGTCAAATCAAACCTTAAGTCCATCAGTTGGCCTCCTGGTTGGTCGATTTGTGCTTTAGATCGGTTGACTGGGCTACGATTCAAGTGACATATGGAGGTATATTTTGTTTAGACCTCCAATTTATCTATGTGATCCTCCTATCATTTGGTATTATTGGTACTATAATCAATTGGTTAGACTTCTTAGTAGCCCGACTCATCTAGTACAGAATGCCTCTCTTTTCCAAAACAAAAAATAAAATCATGTTATTCCTATTTTACTTATTACATTGTAATAGTTAAACCTAGAGGGGATCATAGGAAGGATAATATATTTGGAAAAAAGAGTTTGGGTGTTTTAAGGAATGTATATGAGAGTGTAAGTCAAGGGTACTTTTACTTATCATGATTGAGTTTCAAGTCTAGATCAGACCATGCCACCATTATTATTTGAGTCATTTTTTATATATTCATTCAAATTTTAGTTTTCTCCATACATAAGATGCCATAATCAATATATGACATGAGTAATAGTCATTAGAGTGATACAAGATAGGAAGACTACCTAAACATCATCTAATTGGTGTCTTGGGTTAATCCTTAAAGAAGAAAGGTGATGCTAGAAGACTCTCTTGGCTTAAAGACAAAAAATCCTAATCCCATCTTGGATTCATTTCGTGTAGGTAGGTCTCTTATGCACTCCCAACCACTATGACATCAGGGGATTTTCAATGCCTTGACCGTGTGTGTGACATCCAAAATTGAAACACTATATTCATCATGAATCCCAATTCAAACTCACACACCAGGACAAGATGAAGAAAATTATAGGAGTTCATAAGGAAATAATAGTAGCAGATGCACCTGAACAAGGACAAATCGTACAACACAATATCACCATTCAACATCTAATTACAAGATGAATTTCAAAGGAAACTGCGTACTAGAGTGAGACAGAAGCCCAACAAATGAGACCGAGCGGTGGGTGGAAGCAATAAATGAAATGAGGGTGATTTTGCTCATTTTATTTCACAGACGACAACTACTCGACTCAGGAAGGCTAGTCTAGGCAGCATGAGGCCGAAACCTTCGATGAAAAACCCAATAATACAAATTGATATTACATTTTGAGTAATAAACTTTTACATATGCACATACTACTATCTACAACATGATCTTTTAGAGAATAGGTCCACCTGTATATATACCCCCCACAAAACTCTGAGCTATCAAGAGTATTCAAGATAATATGTCCACATCATCTAAACAAGATATTACAAGTGGTACACATTAGCAAAATATACTAAAATATTGAGCTGAGCACTCCTACATGTTCCAAATACCTCTCTCATACTATGCCTTGGAAATAAGATAACTATAATACTCAGTAGTAATAAAAGATAACAAAAGTATACTTGAAAAAAGATGTTCATTAACAAAAGATAACATGTCTTTTAGGCATATTTTCCATTATATCCATTCATTGACCACTGAAGAGAGTTAGAACATATTTACAATGTGACTGGATACCAAAGAGTTAAGTCACTTCCATGCAATACACTACCAAACAATTTAATCATATAATTGAACATATATATTATGTTTCATTTTTTAAGACTACATATACAGAACATCAAGCAAGGTAGCACACTAGAACAATTATTTCACACAACATCATATTTCAAGTATTTCTATGCATATAATACAACCATACTAAATAGTAGGAGAATTAGGAGGTAACACATACCTTGATCAAGATATTCTAAACATCAAACATTCCCGAGATCGACTCTAATCTTGACCAAACCTTGATAAAGAGAAGTTGTCATCTACCATCAGCAAATTCTCATCATCATCACCCTAGTTATGATTCATTTTAAGGTTAAGCCTAGTTCATTGGGCTATTCCCATCATTATTCCTTGTCATATTATTTTGTAATTAATTTACTGATGTTATACTCTAGATCACTATTTGTTCTTTGAAGATCATATTATTTTCATTATTCATTACATGGCTCATTGACTCTACCATTATATGTATTAATCCAATTAGGTCTTCCCACTATATATTAAGATCCATTGTCATATAACATGAATTTCATGTGTAAAACTTAGTTGTTGGTTTCAATAAGGTTACAACAATTGTCACTAACATATTCTACAAATTCTAAGACTTATTATGCATATATGTAAGTATTACCTTTAATCTAGGTTTATTAACCTAAGTTAGCTATATTGTTCAAATAATTATTTTTTAGGGAAGTCAGAGAGTTTTTATTCATCTCGCCCCTCTCATGCAACCTAACTCGGAATCAACATTACATACTAATGAGGTACTAGTAAAAGGAAATTTGGTAGTACTACTACCATTACATGACTCTCTGTTGATGATATCAACTAAGGTATTAGGTGGAGTTCTATAATCATAGAAGGCCCCTTGGGTTTTTTTGGTGTAGTTTGGCCAACATATCCACTACTTTGTTTCCTTCTCTAGGGATATTTCTACAAAGCCATTGATCTCTCCATTTTCCTCTAGTTTTCACAAGCCATTTAGCTGGTTTAGGATTCTCTTCCACATCTTTTTCTATTGCTTCTTTGGCATCTTTGGAGTCTGTCTCAATCATCAGCTGCTCAATGTTCAGTTCATTGCCAATTTTAGTAGAACATTCAATAGCCCAGATCTCAGCTTCTAATGCATTGGTTGCCATGATTTTCTTTCCCCATCCCCCTTTCCACTTGCCCTCACTGTCTCTGCCTACAACAAAAATCGTAGACATGGTTTTTTTGTTTTTGAATGCCGCATCCATATTAAATTTGAGTCTCCCTGGTTCAGGTTTCTCCCACTCCTGCTGCCTATCCAGATGTTTTGTTCCCTCTTTGGCCTCCCTCGTCCAGGTGAGTTTAGTGACTGAGGATTCGTTCTGAATAAGGTATGCTATAAGGCTACTCAGTTACTTTTGTTTTTCAAATACTTCTATGTTTTTGCTCTTCCACAATTGCCAGCACCCAATCATGAACATAGTGTTGTGTGGATTATCTTTCCCCATGTTCTTCGTTAGCCAGTGCCAAACATTGGTATCTGTGAAGAAGGTAGACCATTTTTGTCTATTGATGACTCTTTTCTAGACTTTCGATGCTTTCAGGCAATCCCTCAGGACATGTAGAATTGTCTTGTCATTCACACCACATATAGAGCAACATGTATCTATGGTGAACTTGCGAGCAGCGCTTCTAAAGTTCGTAAGAATGGCATTATGACCAGTGAGCCACATGAAGAATTTGACTTTCATTGAGACTCTAGAGCTCCAAGTCATCTCCCATTTACTAAGAACTCTAATTTCTTTTCCCCTTTTTAGTATGTTGTAGGCACTCTTTATAGTGAACTTTCCTGTCTCTGTGTGTAGCCATGCTCTCATGTCTTCTCCCTCCACATCATCAGGTAAATCATTCCTCATGACTTCCTCGGTGATTTCTATTGGCAGCCATTCATTTCAAAAATCTTTGTCCCATTTGTTAGTTAGGTTGATAAGGCTTGCAACCTTCAGATTATGGAGTTCAATCAGGATGGGTCTCTTTACAACCTCCAAAGATTTAGTTGGGCACCACCATATGTCCTTCCACACATTAATATTCTGTCCATTCACTGGGATGAAGATGGAATTTTTTGTGATGAACTCTTTGCAGTCTAGGACAAATCTGGTGAGTCTCGATGCATTAGGTTTGTGGCCTTCTGTGTAGTTATTGTATTTGGCAGTCATACTCTCACACCAGATCAATGATCTGCCTATGGTAATTTCCCATGCATGCTTGGCTATTAGGGCCATGTTGAGTTCCCTCATAGTTTTTAACCCTAAGCCGCCATGCTCATTGCTACATGTAATTTTGTTCCAAGCGACTAGAGAAAGAGGGTGTTTTTTATGATTGCCTCCCCAAACAAAGGAACAAATGCTATTGTCCAAGCTATTGTAGATTTTTAGAGGTAACATTGTCATTTTCATCACATAGCATGGGATAGCCATCAAAGTTGCCTGAGTAAGGCAAAATCTATGAGCTAAACTCAAGCTTCGCACAACCCACATGTTGATAGAGGATGAAACCTTGTCGATCACATGACTGTAAGTGTACTTCCTGACCTTGTTGTATATGAGGGGAACACCAAGTAGAGTCCAAGATCTTCAGTTATTACAAAACCACTAGCTCTATTGATTTCATTGTGGGTTCTATTGTGAACATTCTTGGAAAAGAAGATGGAGGATTTACTGGCAGAAATAGCCTGGCCTGAGACCTCCCCAAACCTCTTGAAGTAATTGAGGATGGTCCTCATTTCCTTTATGTCAGCTTTAGCAAAGAGAAGCATATCATCTGAAAAACATATGTGAGATATACCCGGTTCTTTGTTGTATAGTTTGGTTGGAGTCCACTTTCTCTCCTTCACTATGGTCACAATTGATTGACATAGTCATTCTAGGCATAGAACAAAGAGGTTCTGAGATATGGGGTCCCCTTAGAGAGGCTTCTCGTGGCTTTGAAAGTACATGCACTTTTTCTATTCCAGAGGATGGAGGTATAACCATTCGACAAAGAATTGAGAATGTAGTTGCAAATGGTGGGAGGTATCCCAATTTTCTCAAGTGTGTCAACAATGAATGACCAAGTCATCTTATCATATGCTTTGGAGAGGTCTATTTTGATGACCATGGTCTGTCTAGTATTCTTCCTTCTCATGATATGCAGAATTTCTTGGGCCACTATGATGTTGTTGGATATTCTCTACCCAGGAACGAATGTGCTTTGCATTGGAGACACCCATTTGTAAAGATAGTTCTTCAAGCGTTCAACTATAATTTTGGAAGTTATTTTAATATGATATTATTAAGTGATATTGGTCTGAACTGCTCATAAATTTCTAGTTTTGACTTCTTTGGAATCAACACAATACAAGCATTACATAGTTCTTTATCTAGAGTCTCACCTTTGAGGGCTTTGCTGACCATGTTGAGAAGAGAGTGCTTGACAGAATGGCAGTTCTTCAACAAAAAGGAGTTGTCTACTCCATCAAGGCCAGGGGCCTTGTTGGGGTTTGAGTTAGAAAGTATGGTATGAATTCCTTGGAGAGCTTGTTCAAGAGCATCATGGAATGACGCGTCTGACCTCAAAATAGTTCTAATAAGGTTTCTAAAATCACTATCCTTAGACCACAATTTCTTGATAAGAAATTGACAAGGGACTTGGTTGCGGGATGTCGACCGGAGTAACAGAGGATAGTGATAAAAAAGGGCTCTAGGTAGGTGTTTGACCACAAACTGAGGGAATGAGGTGATGAAGTTGGAGTTAGTAACTACTCTATCAATTCATTCCTGTAATATTCCATGGAAATAAGTGAATCACGTTCCATAGAACCCCAAGACTGTGAGGCTAGCTTCTAATAATGTGTCATTGAATGTAGCTACTTCGTTGAAATCATAATTTTTACTACCGCTCTTCTCTTTGGGTAGTAATGTTGTGTTGAAGTTTCCCGTTACCACCCAAGGCAAGGTGAAGGACCTGCTCATGTTTATCAGGTGTTTCCATAATAGTTTTCAGACTAAGATACGGGGATTAGCATAAATAAACATAATCAGAATTGAGTTGTTGACTTTACAAGTAACGAACTGCCTGTGGCAATTTATGATTTGTATAGTGCAATCTTCCTCTTTCCAACACAACCAAATACCTCCTGTGAAACCTCTAGCTTCACACTGGAAGGATTTATTAAAACCCAACTCCTTGATAGTTTTTGTAGCCATGACTCCACTGATGTGTGGTTCTAAGATACCATCCACCTTTGGTCTTTGTTGTGAGACTAAATCTCTAAGGACACGACATGTATCTTTGTTGCCGATTCCTCTGGTATTCCAACAGATTGTATCTAACATGAACACTAGGAAAGAGAGATGAGGTACTAAGCTGGCAGTAGAGGCTAGACTAGCACAATGTTTTCTTTCTCTTCCCTACAATCTTCAGTGTCTCCACTACCTGCCTCCTGATGTAGTCTTGGGCTTTTTTGCCTCTGTTCGTAAGGAGGTTTAAGTCTCGATGTTTTCATCTTCGTGCTAGAGCTTTTTATTTTCCTATTTGTGATGTTCTGGGTGGTAACTCTTTGGGGTCTGATTCCACCATTGGGTTTGGCTCCTCCATCATCTCTTCTATAATTCCTTGGCTCAGTGTCTGGGTATTGACGTTTGAAGTTTTGTTCACAAGATCTATCTCCTGTGGTTCCACTTTATCTTCTGCGTGCATCTGTTGTGAGTCTTTGATTGCTTTGCCACCTTATATGTATGTTCCTCTCCATCTACTACAATAACCTCATATACCTCTGGGTTAACCACAACATGCTCTTCTTCAGTACATTTCTTGCTATTTTTTGTTTTGTTAATCTCTTTCAGCACCTCCCTTTTATCTTCTACAATTTTTATGTTTTTCTTCTTCCATACCTTTGACATTTTTTGCATTTTTGTATGGGCTTTTCTATTGTCCTCTGTCTCTGATTGTGTTGGCACCCTTCCATGATTTTCATGTGTTTCCTCCCCTTCTAGATCAACCAGATTTGCAAACCTATTTTGGTTTGTCTCCCTAGCAGTAGTACTAGAGCTTTGGTTCCTGCCTTTGTGTCTTTGAGTTGTCAGCTTCCTCCTTTATGTTTTCCATTTGGAATCTTGATGATCTTTTAGTTGTCCATTGGCCTACCTCTGTCCCGTCTCCTTATGAGGTGCATGGTTTGGGTTGGACGGACATTGTTGCTCAGTGTGATCAAATTTGCGGCAGATGTCGCAAGAGTCCGGGAAAACCTCAAATTCCACCTGGTAAACATCTTGATTGATGCATATGGTGTGTATTAGAGGTTTTTATGTATCTATTTCAATGACAAGTCTAGCAAATTTACTTGTGGTTCTTGCTATTGTATGCGTATACACTTTTATTAATGAGCACAGGGCAAGACCAATGTAGTCGAACAAAGTAGGCACACATAGGTGGAGGGGTAAGTCTAAAATCCTTACCCATGTGACTAAGAACCTTGGTAGTTCTGTGGATGGATGGAAATTGGGGTCCCACTGCCAGACCGCAAGACACTTGCCAAACAATTTCCATGGCCCTCTAATTATGGCAGTCTCGAAGTCTCTCCTACTGGAGAACTGCACTACGTAGTGCCCAAGGTCCACCTCATATATGTTGAATCTTCCTATCAAATTCCATAGAGCTTTCAGCCTGTCTCTCATTGGCATAAAATCGACATTACATCTGATGAGTTTGGTCACCACCGTGTATTTCCACAACCTAGCTAGTTCCTATTCAGTGTCAGGGTCTATTATTAGTGTTGGTTTTCCATTTGTCATACTGAAGCTTACATCCACAACAGCCAATTTATTCTTGTACAAACTTTTGAGGAATTTGTCCTATTCTTCTTCTGCTTCCTTACTATACAGTGGTGTCTCGATCGACGAGTTGTAATAGCCTATGCTATGGGAGCCCATCCATGTGTTGCCTATAGTCTGTGTCTATTTCTATTTCCCCCGTTCGACTCCTTTGCTATTTTTACTCTTGTCGATGTTGAGTGCGGGAAAAGGATCTTCCTGGGTTCTAGGGTTTTCATCAACCTCTTCATTTGTCTGATGGTTCTGTGAGTGGTTGCTGCCTCACATCCCAGCATATTGGAACTCAAATCATACTACCGGTATGGAGACCTTGACTCCCCATCACTGGTTTTCTCTTGGGTCTTCGGGTCTCTTCGAGCCTTTCTGTGGGTCTCCTTCCATATCCATGAATGATAAGGACCCATCTGAGTTCTTCTTGCCTCCTGGATCCCCTATTTCTCCGCCAGCTCCCTCCCCCTCCAAGTTTCCAATGACGTTCCCCTTGCTTCCCCCGGGATCGCCAGAGCCCCCACAAACCCTAGTCCCCACCGCCATTCCTACTTTTCCTGGCATTAGTGGGGGCTTTAACTGCATTTTTGGGAGCATTGGCTTATAAATTAGGCACTACACTAACAAGTAGGTGGATTAACCCTATTCTTAGGCACTTCAACCCACTATTAGGCACTTCAACCCAATTTTGGGCACATTTCCTATTTATTAGGAACATAATAGAAAATTAGACTCAAATTGCCACTGCACTGAAAATAGGTGCATAAACCCCATTTTTAGGCATTTTGACCCATTTTTAGGCGCTTTTACCCCATTTTAGGGTGCATTGGCATATAAATTATGAAATACATTAACAAGTAGGTGGATTAACCCCATTCTTAGGCACTTTAACCCACTTTTAGGCACTTCAACTCATTTTGGGCGCATTTCCTATATATTAGCCGCATAATAGTAAATTATGCTAAAAAGGCACTAAACTGACAAGTGGGTGCATTAACCATATTTTTAGGCACTTTAACCACATTTTGGGGGACATTTTCCTATAAATTAGGCATGTAAATGTAAATTAGGCTCAATTTTCTACAACACGTAGAAATAGGTGCATAAACCCCATTATAATCTGTTTTAACCCACTTTTGGCATTTTAGCCCCATTGTGGGGTGCATTGGCCCGTAAATTAGGATTCTACTGATAAGTAGCCACATTAACTTCATTTTTAGGCACTTTAACCCACTTTTAGGTACTTCAACCCATTTTTGGACATGTCATGTTTATTAGGAACATAATAGTAAACTAGACTAAAACATGCACTACACTGACAAGTGGGCGCATGAACCCCATTTTTAGGCGTTTAGCAACATTTGTTGGTGCAATGGCCTATAAATTAGGCACATAACTATAAATTAGACTAAAATTTCCACTATGTTGACAAATAGGTGCATAAATCTCATTCTATGCTTTTTAACCAACTTTTAGGTACTTTAACCCCATTTTGGGGCACATATGCAAATAAATTAGGCACTATGCTAAAAAGTAGGCAGATTAACCCCATTCTTAGTCACTTTAACTCACTTTTATGTATTTCAACCTATTTTTGGGTGCATTTCCTATTTATTAGGCAAATAATAGTAAATTAGGCTAAACAAAGGCACTAGAATAACATGTTAGGCGCTTTAAGCCACCTTTAGGTACTTCAACCCATTATAGGGTGCATTTCCTAGTTATTAGGTGCACAATAGTAAATTAGGCTTAAAAAGGCACTACACTGACAATTGGGCGCATTAACCCCATTTTTAGGCACTTTAGCAACATTTGTGGGGGCTTTAACCACATTTTGGGCACATTGGCCTATAAATTAGGCACTACACTGGCATGTAGGTGGATGAACCCTATTCTTAGGCAATTTAACACACTATTAGACCCTTCAACCCAGTTTTGGGTGCATTTCTTTTTTATTAGGCACATAATAGTAAATTAGGCTCAAATTGCCACTACATTCCAAATAGGCGCATAAACCCCATTTTTTGCCATTTTGACCCAGTTTTAGGCGTTTTTACCTCATTTTGGGGCGCATTGGCATATAAATTAGGTAATACATAAGTAGCTATTTAACCCTTTCCTTAGGTGCTTTAAACCACTTTTAGGCACATCAACCAATTTTTCGATGCATTTCCTATTTATTTGGCACATAATAGTAAATTAGGCTAAAAAGGCACTACAATGACAAGTGGGTGCGTTAACCCCATTCATAAGAAATTTAGCTGCATTTTTGGATACATTTGATTATAAATTTGGCGCATAACAATAAATTAGGCTAAAATTGCCACTACACTGACAAATAGGCACATAAACCCCATTTTTAGGCATGTTTACGAACTTTTAGGAGCCTTAACCAATTTTGGGGTGCATTGGCCTATTAATCAGGCACTGGATGGACAACTTAAGTGATTTAACCCACCTTTTGGCACTTCAACCCATTATTGGGTGCATTTCCTAGTTATTAGGTTCATAATAGTAAATTAGGATTAAAAAGGCACTACACTAACAATTGGGTGCATTAACCTCATTTTTAGGTGATTTAATGACATGTGTGGGCACTTTAATCACATTTTTTGGAGCATTCACATATGAATTAGGAACTACACTAACAAGTAGCAGGATTAACCATATTATTAGGCACTTTAACCCACTTTTGGGCATTTCAACCCATTTTGGGTGCATTTCATGTTTATTTGGCAAATAATAGTAACTTAGGCTAAAAAAGGCAATACAATGACATTTTAGTTGCTTTAACCCACCTTTTGGCACTTCAATCCATTATTGGGCACATTTCCTATTTATTTGGTGCATAATAGTAAATTAGGCTAAAAAAGGCAATACACTAACAATTGGGTGCATTAACCCCATTTTATGCACTTTAATGACATTTGTTGGTGCTTTAACCGCATTTTTAGGTGCATTGACCTTTAAATTAGGCACTACACTGACAAGTAGGTAGATTAACCTTATTCTTAGGAACTTTAACCCACTATTAGGCACTTCAAGCCAATTTTGGGCGCATGAACTATTTATTAGGCACATAATAGTAAATTAGGCTCAAATTGCCACTACACTGCAAATAGGCGCATAAAACCAATTTTTAGCCATTTTGACCTACTTTTAGGAGCTTTTACCCCATTTTGGGGTGCATTGGCATATATATTAGGTAATACACTAACAAGTAGGTGGATAAACCATATTCTTAGGCGCTTCAACCCATTTTGGTCACATTTCCTATATATAGCTGCATAATAGTAAATTAGGCTAAAAAGGTACTAAACTGACAAGTAGGTGCATTAACCACTTTTTTAGGCACTTTAACCGCATTTTTGGGGGTATTGTCCTATAAATTAGGCACATAAATGTAAATTAGGTTCAATTTGCTACAACACTGACAAATAGGTGCATAAACCCCATTATTAGTCGTTTTGACCCACTTTTGGCTCTTTAACCTCATTTTGGGGCGTATTGGCCTATAAATTAGGCACTGCACTGACAAGTAGCCACATTAACCCCATTCCTAGGCACTTTAACCCACTTTTAGGCACTTCAACCAATTTTTTGACACATTTCATGTTTATTAGGTGCATAATAGTAAACAAGACTAAAACATGCACTACACTGACAAGTGGGTGCATTAACCCCATTTCTAGGCATTTGGCTGCATTTATTGGCACAATGGCCTATAAATTAGTAACTTAAATGTAAATTAGGCTAAAATTCCCACAAAATCAACAAATAGGCGCATAAACCCCATTTTGAGGCGTTTTAACCTACTTTTAGGTACTTTACCCCATTTTGGGGTGCATATGGCAATAAATTGGGCACTACATTGAAAAATAGGCAGGTTAACCCAATTCTTAGATGCTTTAAGCCACATTTAGGCATTTCAACCCATTTTTGGGTGCATTTACTATTTATTAGGCGAATAATAGTAAATTAGGCTGAAAAAGGCACTAAATTGGCATCTTAGGTGCTTTAAACCACATTTTAGCACTTCAAGCCATTATTGGGCGCATTTCCTAGTTATTAGGTGTATAATATTAAATTAGGCTAAAAAGGCACTACAATGACAATTGGGTGCATTAACCCCATGTTTAGGCACTTTAACAACATTAGTGGGGGCTTTAACTGCATTTTTGGGAGCATTGGCCTATAAATTAGGCACTGCATTGACAAGTAGGCAGATTAACCCTATTCTTAGGCACTTCAAACCAATTTTGGGCACATTTCCTATTTATTAAGAACATAATAGTAAATTAGGCTCAAATTGCCACTACACTGCAAATAGGTGCATAAACCCCATGTTTAGGCATTTTGACCCACTTTTAGGCGCTTTTACCCCATTTTGGGGCACAATGGCATATAAATTACAAAATACATTAACAACTAGGTGGATTAAGCAATTTAACCCACTTTCAGGCACTTCAACTCATTTTGGACACATTCCCTATATATTAGCCACATAATAGTAAATTATGCTAAAAAGGCACTAAATTGACAAGTGGGTGCATTAACCACATTTTTAGGTGATTTAACAACATTTTTGGGCGCATTGTCTGATAAATTAGACATGTAACTGTAAATTAGGCTCAATTTTCTACAACATATTCAAATATGTGCATAAACACCATTATTAGATGTTTTAACCCACTTTTGTCACTTTCACCCCATTTTGGGGCGCATTGGCCTATAAATTAGACACTGTACTGACAAGTAGCCACATTAACCCCATTTTTAGGCGCTTTAACCCACTTTTAGGCACTTCAACCCATTTTTGGACACATTTCTTGTTTATTAGGTGCATAATAGTAAACTAGACTAAAACATGCACTACGCTGATAAGTGGGCGCATGATCCCCATTTTTAGGTATTTAGCCACATTTGTTGGTGCATTGTCCTATAAATTAGGCACATAATTGTAAATTAGACTAAAATTGCCACTACATTGACAAATAGTCGCATAAACCTCATTTTAGGTGTTTAACCCCATTTTGGGGTGCATATGCAAATAAATTAGGCATTACACTAAAAAGTAGGCACATTAACCCCATTCTTAGGCGCATTAAACCACTTTTACACATTTCAATCTATTTTTGGGCGCATTTCCTATTTATTAGGAGAGTAATAGTAAATTAGGCTAAAAAAGGCACTAGACTGACATCATAGGTGCTTTAACCCACCTTTTGGCACTTCAACCCATTATTGGGCGCATTTCCTAGTTATTAGGTGCATAATAGTAAATTAGGCTAAAAAGGACACTAACAATTGGGTGCATTAATCCCATTTTTAGGCACTTTAGTGACATTTGTGGGGGGGCTTTAACCACATTTTGGGAACATTGGCCTATAAATTAGGCACTACACTAACAAGTAGGTGGATTAACCCTATTCTTAGGCACTTTAACACTCTATTAGACACTTCAACCCAATTTTGGGCGTGTTTCCTATTTATTTGGCACGTAATCCTAAATTAGGCTCAAATTGCCACTACACTGTAGATAGGCACATAAACCCCATTTTTAGCCATTTTGACCCACGTTTAGGCACTTTTACCTCATTTTGAGGCACACTGGCATATAAATTAGGCAATACATAACTATTTAAACTTTTTCTTAGGCACTTTAAACCACTTTTAGGCACAACAACCAATTTTTGGGTGCATTTCCTATTTATTTGGAACATAATAGTAAATTAGGCTAAAAAGGCACTACCCTGACAAGTGGGTGAATTAACCCCATCCATAAGCAATTTAGCCACATTTTTGGATGCATTTGATTATAAATTAGGTGCATAATAATAAATTAGGCAAAAATTTCCACTACACTGACAAATAGGTACATAAACCCATTTTTAGGAGTTTTATCAAATTTTAGGAGATTTAACCCATTTTTAAGGTGCATTGTCCTATTAATCTGGAACTGGATAGACACCTTAGGCACTTTAACCTACCTTTTGGCACTTCAACCCAATATTAGTGCATTTCCTAGTTATTAGGTGCATAATAGTAAATTAGGCTTAATAAGGCACGACACTAACCCCATTTTTAGGTGATTTAACGACATATGTGGGTGCTTTAACCGCATTTTTAGGAGAATTTTCATATGAATTAGACACTACACTAACAAGTAGGAGGATTAACTCTATTCTTAGGCATAGTATGCATTAAATTTCCTATTTGGAGTTACTGGTGCATTATCATAAATTTAGGCCATCATTTCATATTTATTTCCCATGAAATAAGCATTAGAAATTTTACTTGATATATGTGTTATTTTTTTCAAAAGACTGATTTTATGGTTTCATGTTATTGTAAATTTTTTTTAAGAATATTGATACTTCAACTGTATTTTTCTAATAAACATACTAATTTCTAGGAATTGTATAAGATTAACATATTTTCAAGGAGATTACCTTCTTGGGATTTATTTGAGCTGTCAAATAGCTTCATGTGGCGCATAAATGGATGCCACAAAGCCACTAATAGAGTTGTGGCCTTCTACGTGATCCCACTGGCTGATTTTCCATCCAAGATAGAACTCCGCGATTGTTATTCTGATAGGATGTGGTTGTGGAGCTCATTCTCCACGAGGTCACCGTCATTGGGCTTGTCTATAGTAGAGAAAAAGAGGGAACATACGTCTGTCCATCCAAGCATTGGTCTGAAGCTTTAGAAATATTCAAAACAATTCCTTCCAATTTGTGAGGCCCTCTAAAACTTAAAGTAAAACTCACGTTATGCCTCCCAAACTTAGTTTCCATCTCTAGTAAACTCACACCTATGGACCAGTGTACCCACCAGGGAAGTAGCTAAAAAGGGATTGATATCAACTCTTCTGATCCCAACTACATTTTCCTCTTTTCATTTCCCTTTGAACTGCCTTCTGCTTCAATATTCTACTCCCAACCACCACCCGCTTGTTGTGGTGGAGAGTCGGTGGGTAAGACGAGCTCTCCTATCTACAGAACAAACTAATGACCATGAATAAGAGGTTAGGTTTGTTCCTTTTGATGAGTCAATATTGACTGCTTGGTCACGTCCTCTCTTTGGCATATGTTTTGAGATTGTGGTGGTGTGGATGCTTGCACCGTGTAGTACTTCATGACTCCTCAAGATCCATAGCTTGGAGATGATCTCACTATCGTCAAAAGTGCATCCACCAGTTGTGAAGGAATCTGCACTAATAAGATATGTGGCTCACTTATGTCGATTATCCCAGCCACTAGATTACACATGAATGGCCATGATTTGGCCACACAACCCGCCCTCAACTAAAGGGGCACATCATACAGTAACAAATCAACAACTTAGGCTATTAAGTCTAATTAACTTGATCATCAATCATCAATTTATCAATAATTTTACCACATTCAAACCCAAATATATCTCTCAAACCTTCAAGATTCCTCACAATTTAAACATATTTTTATCATCATCATAAAAAAAATTCTTTAGGTTTTGCTACCCATAATCACTTGTTTTATCAACCAATCATTTACTCCAAAATGGCACGTATTTAGGGGTGTTAATCATGATATTAACCTCAAAAGACCATCAACTTCTATCAAACCAATTGGAGTACCTTTATATTATTAACACACTTACATGGACTATCACTATGTCATTATAGCATGTAAAACCAAGATTATCAAATTTTCCTTCTTTCACATCCTACACACCATAAAATAAATTTTGTTCTCAAAATTAAGCCAAAACTTGGTCTATCTAATTATATATATCTTAAAAGAAATTTGGTCCTCAAAATTAAAACCATTTTATGATTCCCAGGAAAATCTTAAAGATATTCAACCATATGTAGGGCACACTCTACATGCAACATATCTACAAACTGAAACTCAAACGTTATACCTATATCCTTATAAGATATTTCAAAAGCATATTTGGTGAACCACCCTTTGATATTTTAAGCATATTTGGTGAACCACCCTATGAGATTTTAAGCATATTGGGTGCACCATCACTCCATAAAAGGTTGAAACAAGGGCTTAGAAACTTAGGTTATGTTATTTTGTCTTTCACACTTATAGTTTACATCCTCACTTTACCCAAGTGTTAGGATTCCAATATTGATCTTTTAAGAAATTAATTATAATTAATCCATGTTATCTTTATAGACCATATTAGTGTTCCATCATGATTTTTGTGTTATAGTTTCAAAAATAATCAATATCTTTATTGAACACCAACATTAGCATATCATCGACATATATCATTAATATGATCTCATTTATATTTCATATTTGGTTACAAAATTTATTAATGATTAGTTCACTTAATTAACCAATCTTTTATTGTTATTATTATTCATGTACCAGATTTGATCTCCTACCTTTTGAAGTAAAGGGGTCGAACTAATTTGTTCCTCTCCCTGAAGATCGAGCTACCTTGTTCCTCTCCCTAAAAGTCAAGCTACTTGTTCCGCTGCCTAAAGGTCGAGCTACTTTATTCCTCTCCCAATGGTTAACCATATATACATATAGACATATCAAAGTATCTATAGGTTATACATAATGTCAAATCCATATATTACATATAGATATTATATCACGTTCTAACATATATTATATCATGGTTGTGGTGAACGGACATGCATGAGTGGCTCAAAAAACATATCTCAAAACATTATGTAGTCCGATTGAGGTTCTCCCAACCCTTATGATGAGGGTAGTGTCATGCTTAGACTCTCATACTAAACTCATATCTATGGGTATCCCATATTCACAAAGTTTATCTTCCCTCTCTAGTCTAGTGTTCTCATATCTACCTCATTGGCACTGGTTGTTAGCTTTACAAGCTCCAGTCACACAAGCACAAACCAAAACAACAACATGAGATGACATTCTCTTCATAAGTTCTCTACCTATGATACACTATTTCCTATCTCTCCATCTTATTTACAACACTAGGGTCCTATATAGAGAACCACCAACCTGAGTATGAGGTATCACAACAAACTATCAATTTACTACCTCCTCTAGGATCTTGGGACTCTCTCTTTCTCAAGATGGTAGGTACTCATATTCATATTTACATATATGTAAATATCTCTTGTTGTCTCTAGGGTTCACTCCACCTAAGGGCATACAAGGTTCAACAAGACTATAGAAATCATGCATAAAGAGAGAAAACTCATATAATCATGAGTGGTCTAGCTTAGGATATATCAAAAAAATATCTCATAATTCTCATATCTTGGAGTTTTGGTTCTCTAACCTTCTGCATATGGCTCTCACTCTCTATGGAGTTAACACTATAACTAGTCCTAACACTAGAGGTCATCCTTTGTATAAGAGTTTGAGGCTCTTGTTGATCCATGTCCTTGTCTTCTAGCTTATTTTTGGTAGAAAAGTAGACATACTTGCATGATCAAAACTTATCTGAAATCCTCAAAATTAAATTTTGTTTCTCAAATCAAACTTGATCATCATAATCCATCTTATCTCATAATATAAAACTTATCTCATATCATCTAGACCCATTTCATCTGTTCCATCTATCACATATGACAATGAGGCTCTAGACATCCAATCTAGAACTACTCTCTCTTCTACACTGATGTCACTCATTTTCACCTAGGTTGCATGACCACCTCCTAACGGAATAAGTGTGGTGACACATTCTGTATTTTCTTACATATTTTATAAAATATTATACAACTTTTCTCTAATAAAACAAGTTCTAGAGAAAACTAATGAATCCCAATTCGATTGGAAAAAAAAATTTAATCAACAAAATTAATGTCCCACATATATAGAGTGTCTAGTGCCATGTCTCCTACTAAAAAGGGCGATAAGAAGGAGTAAACTAGTGTATCTACCCAAAACATAGATGTGTCATACGCCAAGGTTTTCTCTTCCCACGATGCCGATTATCTCCCAATCATGCAACACCCCATACCACCACATTATAAGGAGAGAAGGGCACCTCATGACTTGCTACATAAAAAGCATCGATGTAGACCTAGTTCTTAGACATCTAGGTTATAACATAGACGGTAAGCCAGATCTAGTCTCTAAAAGGTGACTACTCTGACCCTAAGGGTTTTCAAGTTCATGGTTTGACTTAATTTTGAGTTTCATAATGAGAAAATGCTAGGCTTTGTAGTTTTTCATGCTCTGATACCACTTGTGACGTCCACAATTTGTTTAATGCCTTCACCATATTCTGTAATGTGCAAATTGAAAACTTCACCTCAATGAGAATCCCAAGGAAGAAAATCAGAGGAAGTCATAAGGAAACAACAATAGTACATGCACATGAACAAGAACATATCATGCAACACAAACTCACCATTCAACATACAATTACGAGATGAATTATTTCAAATTGACATTACATAATTTCACATATGCATATACTACCATATACAATGGGATCTTTTAGACAATAGGTCCACCTGTACATCTGCTCACCATACAACTCCCAATTATCAATAGTCTCCAAGATCATATGTCCACATCACCTAAACAAGAGATTACAAGTGGTATACGTCAACACAATATACTAAAATATTGTTCTAAGTACGCCTACATGTTTCAAATACCTCTTGCATACTATGAATTGGCAATTAAATAAAAGTAATACTTGACAATAATATAAAATAACAAAAGCATACTTGAACAAAGATGTTTATTAACAAAAGAAAACATGTCTTTTAGGAAAATTTCAATTATATATCCATGCATTGACCTCTAAAGTTTTTGATGCATTCTCTTGACTCTCATTGAATTCAACATTAAGGCCTTTATGATTGACTAACAAAGAGCTAGATCATATGTAAATGTGACTAACTACCAAACTGTTAAGTCACTTCCCAGAATTGTACTATCAAAGAGTTTAGTGCTTTCATATAATGGAACATATACATTATTTCATGTTTCAAGACCATATATAGAAAATCAAGCAAGGTAGCATGCACAAATGATTATTTCATCCAATATCATTTTCCAAGTACGTGTTCACATATTATACAATCATACTAGATAGTAGGCCAAATAAGAGGTAAAGCATACCTTCATCAAGATATTCTAAATATCACAAAGTCCTGAGATTGACTCTACTCTTGACCAAACCATGCTAAAGACAAGTCCACATGTAGCATCATATGATTCTCATAATATTAACCCTAGTTATTATTCATTTCAAGGTTAAGCCTAGTTCATTAGGATATTCCTATCATTATTCCTTGTCATATTATTTTGTATTTAATTCAATGTTGTACTTGAGATCATTATTTGTTTTTTGAAGATCATATTATTTTCATTATTTATTACATGGCTCATTAACTATAGCAATAATCAAATTAGTGTTTCACAGCATATATTAAGATACAACATCATGTAACATAAATTTCATGTGTATAACTAATTTATTGGTCCCACATATGACTACATGTATCGTCACCAACATATTATGCAAGTTCCAAGATTTATTATGGATACATGTAATTATTACATTTAATATATAACTTGAGCTTGCTATACAAAGAAAATTAAATACATTTACAAATAACATCTTATCTGACATAGTATGTATTATATTTCTTATGGTTATTGGTGCATTATCATACTTTTTGGTCAGTGTTTGATATTTATTACACATGATATAATCATTATAAATCTTACTTAAGATATGTGTTATTTAACCATCAAAAGGCTGATATTATGGTTTCATGTTTTTGTACACTTTGTTTTAAGAAATGGGATAGAATACTTGTATTTTTCTGATAAACATGCTAATTTTTGGGAATTATATACGATCAACATATTTTCAAGGAGATTTCCTTCTAGGGATATACTAGAGTCGTCAAATTGCTTCATGTGGAACATAGATGGTTGCCATGCAGCCACTAATAGGGCTATGTCCTTCTTCTTGAGCACACTGACTCACTTCTAGCTGATTGTTGGCTATTGGTTGGTCCATCTCACTCAGACCCACTAGTCTCTCCTTTCCCCTCTCTTCTCATTCTTTTCTCTCTCAAACACCTGATTCTACTTGATGCAACTTCTCTACTTTGGTGAGGGTGCCACCCTACATGTCTTCTTTGGTGAGAAAGATATGGCTAGTCAGACCTCCATTCAAGCTTCGTCGGCCACTAATGTCTTTGTCCATCCCTGGCAGAACTCTATAGTTGTTATACTACTAGGATGTGGCTATGAAGCTCATTCACTATGAGGTCATCATCATCGGGATTGGCTGCAGTAGAGAAAAAGAGGGAACCTACCTATGCCCATCCAAGCACCAATCTAAATCTTTGGAAAGTTTCATGGTAACTCCTTCCACTCTGTGAGGCCCTCCAAAACTTAAGAGAAACCCACAACATCCCTCCTGAACTCGATCCCCATCTCCAATCAGACCACGTATGTTGACTAGTATACCCAACAGGGAAGGACATGAAAGGGGTTTTGTATTAACTCTTTTGACCCCAACTATGTTTCCCCCCCTTCATTTTCCTTCAAACTATTTTCTACCTCCATATCCTACTCTGAGCGATCACCTACTTGCAGTGGTAAAGAGTTGGTGCACAAGGAGGGCCGCTCTCTATCTGTACAACGAACTAATGGCCATGAATTAGGGGTCAGGTTGCTTCGTATGACAAGTCAAGATTAATTTCTAGGTCACTTCCTCTTTTTTATGCACATATAGAGATTGTGTTGGAGTGGATTCTTGCATGACTCAGTGCTCCATGACTCCTCTAGATCATGATCACGAAGATGATCTCACTGCTGTCAAAGTGCATCAACCTGTTGTGAAGGAACCCACACATAATGTTATCTGTGGCTCACTTAAGTTGACAATACTAGCCAAGAATGGCTAGGATTTAGCCACATAATCCTCCCTCAACCAAAGGGGAGTGTGACATAATAATAGATCAGCTACTTAGTCCATTAAAACTAATTAACTTGATCATAAATCATCAATATATCAATAGCTTCACCATATTCAAACCTATACATATCTCCCTAGAAACCTTGGAGGTACCAAAAAATTTGACCATATTTTTATCATCAACATAGAAATATTTCTTAAGGTTTTGGTGACTATACTCACTTGATTGATCAGCCAATCATTTAACCCAAAATGACACATTCTTAGGGGTGTTAATCATGATATTTTTTAAAAATGACCTTCAACTTTTGTCAAACCAATTAGAGTACCTTTTTATGATTATAACACACTTCATGGAGTATCACTATATCATTATTATATGTAAATCCAATAAAATCAAAATTTCATTCTTTCACATCTTACACAGATTAATATAAATTCCATCCTCAAAATTAAGTCAAAACTCAGTCAATCTCAGCAACCATAGCTAGGCGGATAGGAGGTAATTACCAGTCCAAAGCTCCACATTTTACACCAATCCTAAATACCTCAGATTCTCCATTATGGATTTGGATTTTATCTAGGTTCATATGATATATTGTAATTGTGTCTTAAACATACATATATATTATGTGTTTGACTCTAATACCATATGTCATGCAACCATTTACTACACAAATCGAATTTTTCTTGACAAAAAACTTAGTGAAAAAAATAGTCAAGTGTATAATCCCTAGAATGGATCATATACATGTATAGAATATAAAAAGACAACATTATTTATTTCAGGAATCATAAGATTTACAACATAGCCCTTGAAAAATAAAAGGGAAGACACATGTTCAAAGGGAAACTAGAAAATACATGGAGATAAAAAATGTGCATTCCTAGTTATATGTAAACCTTATGGACTTAAATTTGGCATTACATGATCAGATTTCTCAATAGAAATTATATTATACAAGAAGCATGATCTTGGTGGAATGTCATTGTGTACTCCTTGTTCCTAAAATCATAAAATCGAGCATGATCAATTCAAATGTATGTATGTCTATTTCATAAAGAAGGATTCTAGAAATTAGATAGGATCTTTCTAGAAGGATCAACCCATCTCACGTCAAACTAGCACCCATAGGTGGAGTAGGCCAGGAACTAGAGAGGTCAAGATCAATGTTGATGCTTCCATAAAAAACAATTAGTCAAGTTGTGTGATAGTGATCAAAGATGGGTTCAATTTATGGATGAGGGTAGTACAAACAATTTCTATATTGTTAATGTAATAGAAGAGGAACTCAAGGATATCCATCTAGCTATGAAAATTTCAAACTTGAAGAACTTGGAGAAAGTCCTGATTATATCTAACTCTCAACTAGCAATGAGGATGATGCATGCCCCCATGAAAGAGAACCTAAGATACAAGAAACATGTTTGAGGCATCCAGAGCTTGAGGAAACTGACGTCAAAAATTGTATAGCAGTAGAGAATGCAATAAGGTATCTTACAGAATGTCTAAGCTAGACCAGATAACACCCCAGGATCTTAGTTTCTATGCACTCCCAACCCCAGAAATTGTAGACCTCTTAGCTAGAGACATGTGTAATTGTAGTAGTACTACCATGTTTTTAGTTCCCTGCTTAATTAGTGATTGTATACTACATTTTGATTTTTCTCTCCAGGGGAAGGGTGGGATGAAAACGATAGCCTCCCAACATCAATAAAAAATAATTATTTTAATATTGAGGTTTTTATTGGTCATAACAAAGAAAATAAATAAATATTTTATATTAAATAACATATTTTCTTAATTGAAACATAATATGAGATAATTAGTCACATAGATTTCAAATTTTTACAAGACTTCCGCACTTATAAAGATTCATCCTTGAAATATCATATATCCTTATAAGCAATATTCAAATTGTATTAGGTATTGTTCAAATTAGTTTTTTTAACTTCTAGTATCAATTTGATGTGTATTCAGGTCAACATGTTGTTTGTGGGGGCATACTTATACATGTATTAAACTATGTCATCTAAAAAACTATATTTAGGATTTTGAACTTAATTTGGTGACATCACCTACTATCTCAAAATTATTTGATTACTACAAAGGTATAAAATCTTAGTGTAATTTTTTTTTCTTTTAAGTTCTAACATTAAGAAAGTTGTAACCTACTATTTTTTATAAGGATTTATCCATTGGGAATATATAATCTAAAACTTGAATCAATATATCTTGGTTGTACAAATGTTTATTAATTAGTATTATACCAAATGCATGGGAAGAACTCAATATCACAATATGATTCATTGATTGTGATATTTAGGGAATAATGTATATGGAATTTTATTTAGGATTTCTTTATGATATTTTATTCAACTCATTTCGATATGCAATATTCCTGTTTACAACTGTGACAAAGTGGATTTTAGCATTATAATAAAGTAATTACTCTTTTGCCCTCATTATATCCATTAATGGCCCAAAATTATTTTTTTCCCGGCATCATAATCAAAGTTGAGACTCATATACAAAATATGGTCAACAATGTGAACTTTATACACATTATAACACCTGATATTGGATTATTCATCACTTTGTACAAATAAACAAATTGATCCATCAAACCTCATAATTTGGTTCTCAAACATTTTATAGATATTCTCCACATTTTTGTGAACCTTTGGTCCAAATTTGAGAACATTTCAACATTCCTACGAATTACTATGATTTCTTGAAGTTAATGCATTGAAAATGCCTTTTTATTGCCTATTTCTTGGGCTATTCCAAGTCAGCTATCCAGGGCAAAGCATCGGGGGTGCATTTCGGCCCTTGGATATGCCTCTTGCGGATCCAGGCCAGCTCTGATGGTCGCTGTATCATCTTCAACCTCCCGTTGATTGTGGGGAGGTATTAATGTTACCAAAACCAACGATTTAGCGATCTTGACCACTTTTTGAAAAATCAAGCGAACGAAAAGCTTTGCATCGTGATTTCAAATACAACAAGCCCTATTTTTATTAGGTTTTATGCATCCTTGTGCCGCCAAAATGAGCTCCGTGCCTCCTGTTCTCACTCCGGCAGCCACAACTAGGGCCCATACCTGATCTAGCCTAACCCTAGCCTTCAAGCCTATAAAATGATCCCCGAAGGGGCGCCGACACCCCCCACATCACTAGAACGAGCATCTTGCTCTCTCCCTTGGCCCCGAGAACCCCTATTTTTTCATCCTTGTATCCTGCTACTCCAAGCAGCGCCGCCGCACATGGCACTTTGGGCGTTCTCGCTCCTAGCCTCCTCGCCCATGCCCTAAACTCCTGTTGAGTCTGTGAGGCCAAGGCCAGTCAGGCCGGCCTGCTCACTCTCTCTCTCGTCCCTTCCTGCTCCCTGAGCTCCTCCACTCCGGCGAGCCCCACCGCCCCATTTCTGGGCTCGTGAGGGAGTGCTGCGCGAGGAAGAGAGGTCCTGGACCGGCCGGTCCAGGAAAGGGAAGCCCCAGTCCTATACTCAGTTGAACCAAGCCAGTAAATAAGAAGGTGAACCGGCTAATAGAGGATCGGACCGGACCCTAAACCAAACGTGCCAGCATGAATCCATCTCGGCCTTTAGTGGTGCATCTGATGGTCATCCTTTTTCACAAACAAAGGATCTGACTCAAAGAGTTGACCTATTGATCGAATATTGATTATACTCGAAATCTCGGTGAAAGGTACGCTATTTATATAACTCCTCCTTGATTGTATTGAAGATACTTTTATGTATCTTTTGACCGTATGTTTGGCTATTTACTTGGATGAGCTATTGTTCCCTATGATTAGTCTTCTATTTTTCTATATTATATTTTGAAAAACATGAAAACATAAATTGAATGCCCATTATGACTGCCCGTATATTGATGTTGATAATGATGATGATATTGATAATGTTGATAATGTGGATATAGAGTACAACAATCCCCTCATTTGGAAGTGGGACTTGTACTTTGGCTTCCTATGTTCCTATGGTGAAAAGGGGCCTAATGACCTTCCCCATCGCGTTGGGGTAATAGAGTCACACAAATTATATGAGCATGCTTCTTGAATTACAGCATAATGAGAACTCGTAATAAAATTCGAATTGCTTGAAAAACTTGTCGAATAAATGTTGGATTTGCAAATTGATTATTATTCTTTGAAATATAAATCCTTCCAAGTATACATATTTTCTTATAAATTGCTTTTCTTGATTTTGATAGCATACCGTGCAATTGCATGATTGTGTCTCGTTTTTCTTCATTTTAGGCAATACAAATGGAATATTGAATAAGGTCGCTTCCGCACTCATACACTCTGATGACAAAGATATATTGGTAAAATCTCCATATTGGGTTAGTTTGTTCTTTAATTATCCAGTTTTTGAGTTATTTATTTCTTATTGTATATGCCAGTGTGTTAGATCCTACGGGGCCACTCAGGGATGGGCGCTTCAATCCCTTTACCACTGTTTAGATAGGGAAATCGGGATTGGGGTAAGAGCGGTTCCGTGAAAGTTGGTATCAGAGCTTACACACTCTCATATACTTTAAGTAAATAATTTCTCAAGTCTCTTACACCCAAGAAACCCTAAAGTCCATAATGGTGAAAATTGAGGTGTCTAGGCTCGGGGTCCTGACATAATTTCTCCTATCCGTCTTCACGGTGGCTGAGATCCCCCGCTCTACCTGGCCTCAATTGATCCAGAGCTGGACCTAAAGGTTCTCTTGTGAATCCATAGAGAGTCTTCTAGCATCTCATCTCTTCTTTAAAGACAATCCTGAGCCACCCATGTAGATGAAGATTAGGTAGTCTTCTCATCTCATCATGTGGTCTTTCTCATGACCTTTCACCACATGATGTCTCAATTATGGGTAGCTTAAGAATGGGAATATCCAAATCTTGAAAGTTGATACCATGATCTGACCTTAGTATGAAAACTCAATTTTGATCAATGAAAACTTTGAAATGAAATACTCATGATTGACCCTTCATGAAAAACCCGATTTAATCAAAATTAGACTACATGCTACCTATGTTTGAGGTAAACTGTAAAAAAAAATGATTTGGTGAAATAAGGATGACTTGTACTTTATACCTTGTTGTTGATAAGGTCCCTATTTGATTAAAACCATGTTGCCCTATTATTGATTAAGCCTCATACATAGTTAAGCAAACTTGTACCCTATTTGATACATATCATGACTAAGCCATCAAGCGACTAAGCTTAGGACTCACAAAATTGTGATATAAGAAAATGATGCAAAAAGAAGTTTTCATATTGACTATTGATGCCTTTTTGCAATCTCGATTTTGATATGATTCCTTGCCAAATTCAAATCCTCGATTTCCAAGTTTTATCACTACCATGATCATGAAAGGAAAGAATTGCAAATCTTAACATTTTGCTCTATTGTCTTGAATTTTGATGTTATGACCTTATAAAACATGTTTTGATCATTAGTACTCTCCCTATTTGAATATGCTCGATTTATAATGACTAATGTCGATAATGTGCTAGATTAGGGTGGTAGTTAACTCATGACTCCCCTAACCTAGGTCACATCCATATTATGACTGCCTCTAAATTTTCATATGGTTGATTATTTAGAGTTTGGAAAGGTATTCCCTTCCACCCTATTTGGATTGATTGACCTAAACCTAATGGGTTAAACCCATGGTTGATACTCGATCTTGAAAATTGATTCGATAATGACCTTGACATATGGCAATATTAACTATATCTTGAGGTTGACTTCCTAGATAGACCTAAGTCTAGATCATTCATCAACCTTGGAAACCATGATAATGAAATTTTGACATGTTGATTAAATATTACTTGAATATTGTTGCTAGAAATTGAATATAGATGAGTGATCTCCCTAAGGTCTAAATAGGAATATAAACCCTAGCTTTGGATATATGTATACATATGATCTAATTTTGTATCTATGACTTTTGGTGTCTAAAATCTTGACTCTTGATATTGATTATAGAATTGTGACCCACGATTATCAAATCTCAATAATGATACAAATCCTATGATCACACTATTTGGACATTGATATATATGACTAATGACTTCAAAATCCCAAATCTTGAAAATTTTGAAATGATGACTAATTTGAATCTTTCGATTTATGTCTTAGGGTTTAGCTCTCATTAGGACTAGGGTGGGACCTTCCCATTGATTTTGAGCTCGAAATAATGATATTGAAAATATGATGTTGTCTAGATATGTTGAAATATGAAATCTCAAATCATGGATATGTAACCCCACCTAGGCCAATGTAGAGGCTACAACCCTGAGATATTGGGATTGAAAGTCACCTTGTACACTTGAACTCTATTCGTTTGACCAAAAATATGATCCCTCCGAATTTGTGATCAATAGGATGACTTCCATATAAGTGACTCATATAATGACTTTGGACAATATATGTGCTGATTTTGATACTCAATTGCTTGATGATGAAATGGTGTTAGTACCAAGTTGATTATGATTTGGAACATGGAATCCCAATTATGATTATTGGATTACCTTGAAATTTGAGGACATGATTTTGATTTTATACTTGAGGATACCCCAGTATTTGAGGAAATGACTTAGGTTGAATAATCCCAATTTTTGAGGATATTTTTGAATTTCGGAGACAAAATTCCTTTTAAGGAGGAAAGGATGTGACAAAGTGGATTTTAGCATTATAATAAATTAATTACTCTTTTTCCCTCATTATATCCATTAATGGCCCAAAATTATTTTTTTCCCGGCATCATAATCAAAGTTGAGACTCATATACAAAATATGGTCAACAATGTGAACTTTATACACATTATAACACCTGATATTGGATTATTCATCACTTTGTACAAATAAACAAATTGATCCATCAAACCTCATAATTTGGTTCTCAAACATTTTATAGATATTCTCCACATTTTTGTGAACCTTTGGTCCAAATTTGAGAACATTTCAACATTCGTACGAATTACTATGATTTCTTGAAGTTAATGCATTGAAAATGCCTTTTTATTGCCTTTTTCGTGGGCTATTCCAAGTCAGCTATCCAGGGCAAAGCATCGGGGGTGCATTTCGGCCCTTGGATATGCCTCTTGCAGATCCAGGCCAGATCTGATGGTCGCTGTATCATCTTCAACCTCCCGTTGATTGCGGGGAGGTATTAATGCTACCAAAACCAACGATTTAGCGATCTTGACCACTTTTTGAAAAACCAAGCAAACGAAAAGCTTTGCATCGTGATTTCAAATACAACAAACCCTATTTTGATTAGGTTTTATGCATCCTTGTGCCGCCAAAACGAGCTCCACGCCTCCTGTTCTCACTCCGGCAGCCACAACTAGGGCCCATACCTGATCTAGCCTAACCCTAGCCTTCAAGCCTATAAAATGATCCCCGAAGGGGCGCCAACACCCCCCACATTACTAGAATGAGCATCTTGCTCTCTCCCTCGGCCCCGAGAACCCCTATTTTTTCGTGCTTATATCCTGCTACTCCAAGCAGCGCCGCCGCACATGGCACTTTGGGCGTTCTCGCTCCTAGCCTCCTCACCCATGCCCTAAACTCCTGTTGAGTCCGCGAGGCCAAGGCCAGTCAGGCCGGCCTGCTCACTCTCTCTCTCATCCCTTCCTGCTCCCAGAGCTCCTCCACTCTGGCGAGCCCTACCGCCCCATTTCTAGGCTCGCGAGGGAGTGTTGCGCGAGGAAGAGAGGTCCTGGACCGGCCGGTCCAGGAAAGGGAAGCCCCAGTCCTATACTCAGTTGAACCAAGCCAGTAAATAAGAAGGTGAACCGGCTAATAGAGGATCGGATCGGACCCTAAACCAAGCGTGCCAGCATGACTCCATCTCGGCCTTTAGTGGTGCATCTGACGGTCATCCTTTTTCACAAACAAAGGATCTGACTCGAAGGGTTGACCTATTGATCGGATATTGATTATACTCGAAATCTCGGTGAAAGGTACGCTATTTATATAACTCCTCCTTGATTGTATTGAAGATACTTTTATGTATCTTTTGACCATATTCTTGGCTATTTACTTGGATGAGCTATTGTTCCCTATGATTAGTCTTCTGTTTTTCTATATTATATTTTGAAAAACATGAAAACATAAATTGAATGCCCATTATGACTGCCCGTATATTCATGTTGATAATGATGATGATATTGATAATGTTGATAATGTGGATATAGAGTACAACAATCCCCTCATTTGGAAGTGGGACTTGTACTTTGGCTTCCTATGTTCCTATGGTGAAAAGGGCCTAATGACCTTCCCCATCGCGTTGGGGTAATAGAGTCACACAAATTATATAAGCATGCTTCTTGAATTACAACATAATGAGAACTCGTAATAAAATTCGAATTGCTTGAAAAACTTGTCGAATAAATGTTGGATTTGCAAATTGATTATTATTCTTTGAAATATAAGTCCTGCCAAGTATACATATTTTCTTATAAACTATTTTTCTTGATTTTTATAGCGTACCGTGCAATTGCATGATTGTGTCTCGATTTTCTTGATTTTAGGCAATACAAATGGAATATTGAATAAGATCGCTTCCGCACTCATACACTCTGATGACAAAGATATATTGGTGAAATCTCCATATTGGGTTAGTTTGTTCTTTAATTATCCAGTTTTTGAGTTATTTATTTCTTATTGTATATGCCAGTGTGTTAGATCCTACGGGGCCACTCAGGGACGGGCGCTTCAATCCCTTTACCACTGTTTAGACAGTGAGATCGGGATTGGGGTAAGAACGGTTCCGTGACAACAACCCAGTTTTGCAGTCCATTTATTTAATTTAGACTACCCACCTTATATAAATGGAAGGAGGTTTTCTCAAACATGTACCATAATTTCCATTATAGTATTTCTTATAATCCTCATTACTAATATGTTCTCAAATTCTAATATTTCACCACACTTTAGCCTTCTAAATATTCACCCTAAGTCAAATCTAGAGGGGTATAGGATTAGGTCTTTTATATATCAATAAAAATATGAATGTTTTTAGCATCCATGGTCACAATCACTAGTATATATACCACCTTTAACATTGATTAAAATTTCTTTTTTTACATAGGTTTCCAAGTGACACCCAAGTAGGCAACACTAAAGGTAGAATCCTACAACGTCGGTTCTAAAATCAACAACATAGAGCCAGTCCTGATTGCAGCCAAAAAAAGAACCGACACCAGTAGGATCCATAGCTATCAGTTATTTTTTAGAAAACTGACGCCTATCTCCATACTCAAACAAAAAATTTAGCCCGAGTTAGAGCATACTTGTTGGTTTTCTATAAATAATTGACACTATTGATTAAAATTGACAATGTTTTTTAATATAACCATCACCAGTAGGATCCATAGTCATATGTTATTTTGTAGAAAACCTATGCCTATATCCATACTTGAACAAAAAAATTTGGCCCGAGTTAGAGCATACTTGTTGGTTTTCTATAACTAACAGACGTCATTGACATTAATTGACTTTTTTTAGATAACTGACGACTAAGTATTGTATTTTTTTAATTATTAGCTTGCAGGACTACTATCTGGATGGTCAGGAAGATGTAGAACCTACAGTTTTGTTCTAAACTGCTAGATTACAATGTCCTATGATTTCATCTAACAACAGGCCACAAACCTGCAATAACAAGATGATCCACTTATATATACATCATGTGTTTCACACACATGTATAAATACAATTAATTCATTCATATAATTCACACACATGTAGAAACCTATTGTTCCATTCATTCCTCCATTTTCACATTCAAACTCATGTAGCAACATGTAGTTCCATTCATTCATCTCTTTTCACATTCACACACATGTAGAAGCATATTCATTCATTCATCTTTTTTTTTGGTCGGTAAAAAGTCCTGTTGCTATTAATTGAAACCAAACATTAGGTACAGAGGTATGTGCCCCTACAAAACTGGGATGATAAACATCCAAAACAAACCTAGAGAGTCCAGAAATGGACCTCCTGAAAGATCAAGAAAAAAGAGAAAACAAAGACAACCAGCAACCAACTGACTCCAGCTGACAATTGAAGAGGTCAGCAACCATGCCACCAACACTGATCACTAGCATTATGCACACCTTCAAAGAGTGACGTCTTTGGCTTCTTGAGGATGAGTCAAGAGTTGCAGAAGAACTTCAACAGTGCTAGTTTCTAAGGCTCAGTTGCTTCTCAATCAAACCTAATATATACATCACAAGGCAGTGAAAGTCACACAAGAATCCATCAAAACGTTGCACTGCACACTGGGATCCTGCGATTAGTCCACCTACTAGGCCTTCACTAGAAATAATGAGCACCCACAAATTTGTGAAGAACAGATAGATCTGTAACCCCATTTCTCCAGTCAGCAGCAAAATGGATCTTTGAATCCAAGTAGGACCAAACACCAGGTCCTTGAATATCAATAGAAGTTGTTTGCACAACAACAAACAAAAACACCCAAAGGTGTTCCCTGCACGCAGCAACAGAACAGGAAAAGAAGAAGAGAGGAAGAAACTACCCCTCTTTGACCAAACCCCTCATCATGCACCTGAAAGCCTCAAGACGTTTCGTCAAAAACTGTGAAGGTGTTCCAAATCTACTATAGCAGAGCCACCACTGTGCAAGATTCGATCAGCTAGGGGCGACATAGGGAAAACCGTCGAACACGTTGTGGTCAGCCTGCGAACAAGCAACAATAGTGTTGGCTAATAGAACCGGCTATGCGAACCCAAGCAGAAAAAGCCGCAAACAGAAGAAGAAACATCTAGATGCCGAGATGTAGCAGGGACCAGCCACCACATGGCATCTCGTCGGCCTTCCAAGGCGCCGCACCTCCTCGTCCACCCACTGTCCAGTAGTGAACCACCCAGCGAGACGATAGAGAAGGTGCCATATTCTCTTTTCGGAGAACCCAGGACTTGATGGCCACCAAGAAGGGATCGCCGCCGAAAGGATAGGGAAATACCAGGACTTGATGGGCCGCAAGAAGGAATCACTGCCGATTGGACAGGGCGAAGCAGACTCTATTGAATCGGCCACCGTTGCACATCCAGTACAGGATAAGAAGGGTGAGGTCAGAAAGGGAGTAAAGGGACTCCCAAACTACACCTGCAACAATGGAGCAGCCAAGCGTGAGATCAGACTTGTAGGATACGACACTACTCCTTCCATCCCTCTTAATGGGAAGGAGTCAACAAGTCGATGCAGCCGAAGTCACTCAGGTCCAGGCCAGCGCAGCGCATCACGTTTCCTTCAATTCGTGCCAGATCGGCCCCAGGCAATCGCGACGAGCACCCTGCATTGAGGGACCCTTTCTCCAGAGCTCGCTATTTTGCTTTCAGTCAAGGATGCCATGGCCGATGAAGGCCAGGGGGAGGAAGGCACAGAAGAGTGCTCCCTCCCCCCAGCGGTGGCCGCCGGGGAACCTAGAGAGAAGTGGGAGCTAAAACCCTAGAGAGAGAGGACAGGAAGCTCAAATTCACACACACATATGTATATAGATCATCTTCACATTCACACACATGTATATAGATCAAATTCAATAAGACAATTCAAAAGAAGTCATTTACACATGTATATATAAGATCATCTTTTAAAGTTTAAAAATGTCATCAAATACAAAAATAACAATGACATCAAAGTTTCAAAATGTCATTCTTTATCATCATCAATACCCCAATTATAATAAAAAATTGCCTCCCTTTCAAAGGCTTTGGCCCATTGTTCTCTTATGTCATCTAATTGTTCCATCTAATAGGGAATATGTACATTCAATAACTTTTCCACAATAGTGAGGTATGTAACGCCTGGGCCCACTGCCCAAGGCTCTAGTAGAGTTTCAAGAATGATGACTGGCCCCACAAACCACCACTAGCCTTAACGACACGCTTTTTGTCCACTCACGCGCAAGCCAGGAGCAACTTCCTAACTGGTCACCCATCCTAGTACTACTCCAAGCTGAGCACGCTTAACTATGGAGTTCTTTAGAGATGGACTCCCTAAAAAGGAGGTGCACCTTGGTGATATGGGTAGTCCAATCATTCCTTATAAGATCATTTTATCTGAGGCCTCAAATCCTGGGATGTTACAATCTCCCCCACTTAGACTCCTGACGTCCTCGTCAAGGTTCAACTATATGGCCTCATAATCTGACCCCATTTTAGTGCAGACCCACAATGGCCCATGGACACCCAGCTCCCGTCCACGGCTAGCAGCGCAAGGGCGGATCCATCTCGTATCTACGGATAGCCCTTTCCAACTTTCCTGGACTGCACGGCTCAAGACTGGCATGCCACATGCCCATGTGGGACCCACCTACTGGAGGGGTTATGGCTCTGATACCATTTGTAATGACCCCGCCTTCCGGTAACCCCCAATTAAGGAAGACTAAGAGGACGGCGCCATTATCTGATTTCCGGATCAAGGTTTAGCAATTAATTGATAGCAATTATTAAATTCTACTAGACTAAACTGAAAAGATGTAATAAATAAAAAAAATTTACATACCTTTGAAAATTTTGGATTTCTAACTTCTATCCAGAACTGGGACTAGCTAACTAATCCTCCTTGGGCTTTAATTCATGTATTTCACAATATGTCATTTTACTATTTGTCCTTTTTGTTTTGTATCTAAAACTCCGACAAACAAAACGTCGGTCAGCCGAAGCTGGTATGTGAGAGAAACCAATAATGTGCAACTAAGTTAACAATGTAATCATTCAATTTTTTTCATTTAACAACCAAGATTACATTTTAAAGCCATACTACTCATACCTATTCCCTAACTCTGTGCCATCCTTGCATGCTACCTATCTTTAGGTAGTTCCTTACCCCCATGGTCCTACCTTACAAGTAGCCAATACATAGGGTATAGAGTGGCATGGCACTACCCAAGAAGTAGCCCAATATCTAACTCCAAGTGACTTGATGGGCCTACCCCATTGGTAGCCATATACTAAGTCAACTAATAAGGAATGATTGGTCCATCATTTTAAACACCTACAAAGATAATGATGTATATATAATTAATAAGTTTGATATTTTCATATTATCTAATTATACTATACTTATATACGATGATCAAGACTATATAACTCTTGTAGTATGTTTCTGATTTCTTGTACAACATATCTGACAACTAGGTTCATGTACTGCATCATGTAGTATCTACATGCCTATCCATTATCTTGTACAACACACTATAAATTTCAACATACAAAATGTTAATAAATAAAAATGGGCATAGTTCACATAAATAATTTATGCATTGGAGTCCGGAAACTACATTCACATTCTCCCATACTAACACTTTCTTATTCTTACACATGTCTCCTCCAACTTTTTTGAAATCTTTTAAAGCTGTACATGTTAATGTAACACATTAAATTGCATTACTAAATAGTAATGTAATAATAGATGTTAACATATATAAATATAATAATATTCTCATGTGAATAATGGCCTTTTCATTATGTGTCCTGAATTATCTAATTCCTTCCCCTCAAGATCTAGATAATAAATAGTCAACATCTTGGGGACAACAACTAGTAACGCCCAATGCTTCACATTCTCCCATACTAACACTTTCTTATTCTTACACATGTCTCCTCCAACTTTTTTGAAATCTTTTAAAGCTGTACATGTTAATGTAACACATTAAATTGCATTACTAAATAGTAATGTAATAATAGATGTTAACATATCTAAAAATAATAATATTCTCATGTGAATAATGGCCTTTTCATTATGTGTCCTGAATTATCTAATTCCTTCCCCTCAAGATCTAGATAATAAATAGTCAACATCTTGGGGACAACAACTAGTAACGCCCAATGCTTACCACTAGAGATAAAAATGATAAAAATATATAACTCAAAATTTATAATAAAATGTAATTTTCTTAAGTCCAAATTATAAGCAAAGTAAACTTAACATTGAATGGAGCTATTATCACGCTCTTATTTGATTTAACAAAATATTTAAAATCAATAGAGTAGTATAAGGTAACTGATTAAGGTTCTTTATGTACATGACTGATCAAGGATTAAATTAGAAATCCTACATGGGTAAATGAAAATTATGTATAGACCCTATGTAAGTTGCTGCAAAACATATATTATGTATGCATTAATTTATAAGAAAATAGATCACCATGTATAAAACAAGGTATATAGATATATAAATAAGATCTCACCCTATCCATAGTTCTATCATAGATGTATTCAGCCAATCATAACTAAACAACTTCAAAATATCTTGTATAAATATATTATTATCGTATGATTGGCCTGCAACATCCTTCTTAATAGAAACAATCATAGGATAATTTTTTGGATGTTCGCCTATCCATATTGCCATACCCCTACATTGAGGACCTATCGAGTTGTATAGGTCCTTTGCAAAACAACTTGGTGCTTGAGGAGGAGTTGGAGGTGGAGGAGGACGAGATGTAGTGGGTTTCTTCTCTTTGTCATGTATATATAATTTCATATCAATTGTCAAGTAGATACATATATACAAATTAACATAATGTAAATTTACCATACATGATCAGTATAGGCCACATCCGTTTTGGGCCATAAGACCACTCCACCTTCTGCTACACCAAGAATGTCAGCATCTGGGTGGGCATATGGCAATGGATGCTACCTCCAAGTAGCAAATACAAGCCTCGAGTTCACACGAGCCACACCATCAGGTACTGGAGTGCCATGAATCATGTGCCCTGAAAGGCATGGGTAAGCCTCACCCTCTGTAATGATGAAGTCTTTAAATTTTAGATGGCATGCCTTCAACCCCTACAAATTGACATAGAGAATGTTATATACATAAATAAACATAAACTTGAAAAGACTACCAACTGTGTCACTAAAATACTTACAATGGACATGCTAGGTGGTGGGTGTACATGATTATTCCCAACCACCTCTATAAGATCACTCCCAACAACCTCTATCGTAGGGAAAGAGCGGTACACCACCATTACTTTCAGAGTGACATACTGAGATGCCTTCCACTTTCTTAATGCTTCCTAGACGATTTTATCAACTAACTCATCTACCTATACATGGCCAAAAGAAATGCTTTTCGATTCATGAATTCCCATTCCAATAACATTCTAAAAAAAGAATAGGTTACCTCAGCTTTTGAAAGTCCCCCTTTTTGGACATGTTTGCACTATGATGGCCCAAAGAACGCTCTTAGGCTCACTCTAGCTCGTGTTACCCTAACACATCCAGGATGCTCTGGGTTACTGAGAGAAACTATCAATTCATCTCTTGTGCTCTCAGGGATGAACAAGCCTTGCTTCCTTTGCTCGTGAAGCTCCAACTAATCATCATCAATAGAAATTGATAAGTAAATATAACAATAATCAATACTCATTGTTCTAAGAGTTGAATTTTACCATTTTTATAGCCACCTCAGCAGTTGTGCGTTGGTTATATCTCCTTTTTTGTTTTGCCTCCCAACTATCCACACATCATGGCGATGTAGAGGTGTGGGAGTAGTAGTAGAGGACTCAATAGTCTCAGTATTAGGAGCAGTAGGATGCTAAATGAAAGACGTATGTAGTTTTTGGCGAAGAGTTGCATAGCCACCTGGACCCATCATGTAGTCATGCATATTCAGTGCACACCTTGCTCTTTGAGCATCGCTCATAGCCTTATTAGTAATTACATTGAATTGGTTAGTAACAATCAAGGTCAATGGTGAATAGGTGAATTCATAAGAATGTATATTAATTAAATGGAGAGTGACACTTACTACCTTGAATTCATCAATATTTCTACTGGCAATAAATGCCTTCCACTCAATCGGGTCTAGGTGTTCCATTGCTCAAGGGCTGACTTCTTCCTCTTATCAGGATCTCGTATGTATTGTCAGTTGAGAGTTATCCTATAGTTCCTTAGGACCTTCCCACAATGTTGCATCACCTTTTTATGATGTAGGCTTTCATCCAGTTCAAATATACTCTGCATTTTTTCATATATTTAATAGAGTATTCTAAAAAATAGAATTGTAAATAACTTTAAAAATATAATTGAAAATGATAATACGTCACACATAGTTCTTTCCATACAAAGTATTTCTTCCCTTTAAGAACTGTATGCCAAGATTCTACATTTACACTACAATGGATATGAGTAAGAACCCCAAGATATGAAACAAATGAGCTACAATTGTTTCCAACTAGATTTCCCGCATGATCAAAATCCACAACCAATTTTGGTCCATTGCCCCTTTGTTGTAGTAACTTGTTCATCATAGTGATGCCCCTAATTTTTCATTTTTTCTTTGCTTCTCATCAAGTGACACAAGGTTTTCAGAGGGTACATCATCAACCTAAAAATTGACAAAAAAATATATATGGGATATAACTTATAAATGGACATATATATAGCTAGATATAGGATATATTGTAAAACTTACATTGTGAGGTGGTGCCTCACCCTCATGGTAATCATCATCATGATCATCATACACATGGTCAGCCATCTGAAAGTGTCATATAAAAACAATCAAAATTTTAACATTTAACATAACTAGAAATTAATATAACATTGTGAAGTTCACATCGATCTAACATTCTAAGAAATAGAACATTTTAAAAAAAATAAAAACATAACATTCATGAAGACGCTTGAAGGGTGACCCCACTATTTTGGATGACACTCTTATCATCTTGATGCTTTGTGTAATATGATAACCCATTTATGTCAAACCCTTCATAAGACATAACATTCATTTTTGGTTTAAAGGCGAGGCATTTAATATTTTTAACAATATTATTTAGTGTTTGAGAGAGGGTTAAAATATTTTCATAAATATTTTCAAGTGGACAATAAGATGTACCATGATATCAAAGAATGAAGGAGGAAAATACATCTCAAGCTGACATAGGGTTACAACCAGTTCTCTTTGCAACTTATTGAGATTCTCAAGATCAATAACTTTTTTGCATAGACTATTGAAGAAGAAACAAAGTCTGGTGATTGCAAACCTTACATGCTTTGGAAGTATAGATCGAATTTCCATGGGGAATATTTGTTGCATTAGAGTGTGGCAATCATGAGATTTAAGACCTATCAACTTCATATCTTTCATTGATACCAATCTACAGATGTTGGAAGAGTAACCCTATGGTACCTTAACATTAACTAAGCACTCACAAAAAGCTTTCTTCTCTGTTCTAGACAACATGTAACAAGAAGGAGGTAAATATGTTCTCCGGTTAGTACTAACTACTTCTGTTAATTTTTTCATTATTCCCATTTCACGTAGGTGCATTCTGGATTTGATCCCATCTTAAGTCTTACCTAGCATATTCAACAGAGTACCAATGACGCAAGATATTTTTCTCGACATGCATGATATCAATATAATGCCTAACTGCCAAAGAACTCCAATAAGGAAGATCCCAAAATATTGACTTCTTCTTGAAAAAAGATTTATCACTTTGTGTGGGCATGGTACATTGTGATCTCTTACCAAATTCATTGACAAAGTCTTTCTCTTTCATAAACAACCTCCCCTAGTATAGGTTTAGGCGCACTTCGTTCCTCATTCCATCCATTAAACGCTTTGCGCAACCTTCAGTATGGATGGAATTCTTGAAGAAACATTCGATGACCAAGATATACAATCTTTCTGCCATGTTTTAGTCATATTGAATCAATGTTGTCTTCACATATAGGACATTCTTTGGATCCTTTTACAGTGTATCCAAACAAATTCCCATATGTTGGAAAGTCATTAATAGTGCAAAACAACATAGCATGCAAATGAAATGTCTCTCTATGTGGAGCATTATAGATCATCACACCTTCACCCCAAAGTTTCTTTAAGTCATCAATCAGAGGTTTAAGATAAATGTCGATATCATTTCCATGTTGTTTAAGGCCTGACATCAACAATGACAACATAACGTACTCATTTTTCATACACAACCAGGGAGGAAGATTGTATATAACAAGCATAACAAGCCAAGTGCTATGTTGGCTTCTCAATGTCCAGTATGGATTCACCCATCAGCATAAAGCCCAAGTCTTAGATTCCTGACTTCTTCACCAAATTCAGGGTACAATAAATGAATCTTCTTCCACTGTGGGAAATCAGACACATGTTGTAGGATCCCATCATTATTTTTCGTAACCTCTCCAAGGATCCTCAAATTCTTTGCAAATATTGGATTGGAAAATAAGCGGTGAAACTGTTTATTATAGGTAGATACCACATCACCTTGGCATGAGAACCAATTTTAGACTTCCCCAAAGTCATCATTTTATACCTTGACGCCCCTCATTTTCGACAATCTTTCAAATCTACATACTCCTTTTGAAATAATACATAATCATTTATGCATGCATGCACCTTCTTAGCCTCCATTCCCATTGGGAATAATAATTTCTTTAACTCGTATGTTGAGATTGGAAGCTCATTTCCTTCAGGAAGATTTTTTTTCAACAAAGACAACAATGACGTGAAGCTTTTATTGCTCCCTCTATTGTTAGCCTTCATATTGTACAATCTCAACACAATGCTAAACTTCATAAACTTAGTACAACCTATATATAACGGTCTCTCAGCATCATGCACAATGTTCCTCAACATGGAAGGTGGATCGGTGTGCTCTACCCCACGACTATCTGACATCTCATCAATGATGTATATTGGAAACAGTTCATTCACATCTACATCATTGGCGGCAATTTATTCTTCCACACAAGCACTTCTATCGACATCTACAGATTTCAAGTTTGAAATCTCTCCATGCCAATACCATTATGTATAACCTTGTTCAATCCCATTACACATGCCATGAATTTTGATTTCGTCACCAGTGCTGAGTTTCAAGTTGTTGCAGTAATGCCTACATGGACAATAGAATCTATCTCCATGTTGTTTCCTATGTTCCACCGCAAATCTAATAAACTGATCGATACTAGCAATAAACTCTAGGATGTAGAGATTTGGAATGGACATACATAATCTA
Organism: Alisma plantago-aquatica; assembly: GCA_963693085.1. Lineage (NCBI taxonomy): Eukaryota > Viridiplantae > Streptophyta > Magnoliopsida > Alismatales > Alismataceae > Alisma > Alisma plantago-aquatica. The sequence continues at coordinate 266,404,361 of OY856412.1, read as the reverse complement.
TCCATTCTATGATCAAAGTGAAAGCAAGTATATATTAGCATTTAGGGATTACATATTAAGTTAAGGATTTACAGATAGATTAGGGTTTGTTGTTTTAGATTTAGTGATAAATATTTAAAGATTAGAATTTAGCATTAAAAGATTAGGTTTTAGGGTTAAAAGATTAGGGTTTAGGGTCTTATAATAAATCAATATATCACCTATCCCATTCTTGAACACCTAATCTCACTAGTAAGTGTATAATGTGTATTGGGTTTTCAAGAAAATTTTGGCAATATTTCCTAGCAATTCTCCGAATACACCAATGTACATGGACAAATGCCCACTAACAAATGTACCTAGAGAACAAATAGGAAAGTGCTGACAAAACATCATGAAAACCAAATATAAATTATACACTTACATCCTAAGTGAGATTAAGTGTTCAATTACAATCCCAAATCAAGGACTATCCAAGATTTACTCCTAATGAGTAAATCTCAGATGGGTTTCTAGGCCAATAAAATATATGCATGTTTCCATTTCCTATACCTATTATCCTAATTTCATCATTCATATCCTAAGTTTTATGTAACATCATTTAATTCGATTCATTCTTCTATTTGTATTTGTTAATCAATAGAGAAAGTAAACATTAATATCAATTAAGATAACTTGATTAGGCACCTTGATTTGAGTTGTTTTACAACAACAATATCTGGTACTCTAAATCATACCCTAGTCTAGGTACCATATTCAATAACATTGATTTCAACATCTCCAATGCACATGCATGTTCATCATCAAGTAATAAATTATTCATGACATTGGGAGGGAGAGATGACCTAAAGTAAACTCTAAATTAATATTAACTAACTATAAGGCCAATTACACTAACTAAGATATAGCTATCCTAATTATATAACACTAATCAACACAAGAGAAATAAATGGTGTAAGGGGGTGTCTTACCTAGCAGTAGGGGAAGTAGAAACTCCTAATCTCACAGAGCAAGCAACAGTGGTGCAGCTCAGTAGCCCAAGGTTGATGGGAGGTAGGAAATAGGAGTGCTGGTGCAGCTTAGTAGCTCCTCAGTAGCAGTGACGATGATGAAGCCCAACGGCACGACGACGGTGGAAGCACCAGGTGCCTAATCTCACAGAGCTGTGGCAACACAACTCAATAGGTCGATGATAGGGAAGCAATGGGAGGGGTGACACATGCAGATCAGTAACTTCTTAGTAGCAACGGAAGAAAGGAAGCCCAACGACACAACATAGGTTGTGAGGACGCCCAACGGCGAGTGTAGGAAGACAGAGATCGACGACGACGAGCGGTAACGGAATCACCACAAACCTAGTCAAATTGCTATGAAACAAAGAATGGGGAAGAGTCTCTTTCACGTGGGTGCTATTAATTTACCTATATTCATCGGTTGTTTATAAAAATTGATGCCTAATACTAATAGTCATTGGTCACATTTGAAAAATTGACAACTAAGTAAAAATTTAAACAAAAAAGTTGCACTTAGGATTTTAGGTGTCAGTTTCTAAATATATCAATCGACATCTATTCACATATAATTTTTTTTTCCTTGTGTTAGGACTGTAGTTGTCAATTGCGCAACAAAAACCGATGTTAAAGAAGAAAATTGGGGGGGGGGATATTTTTGAGGGGAAAAGACGTGAAAACACCTAGTCGTCAGTTCTTTGTAAAAAATAGATGACTAATGAGGGGATAATTTTGTCTTGTGAAGGGAGATTAGTCATCGGTTTTTGTGACAACCGATCATTAATGAGGGATGGATTTTTTCATGGGGACATGGCACAAAACATGTGTTGTCAATTTCGAAACAACCAACGCCGCATTAAAAATTTTGGAGGCAATTTTTTCCCTAAAAAATCGTATTTTGTGGCTAATTTTAGACGTTAGTTTCTTTGAAAACAAACCGACATTAAAGTAAAAGCAGTAATCGTGTCTTTTCTAAATCATCCATACTTCACATATGGTGACAATTGTATTATTTAGCTGACGTCGTTGTAACTGATGCCATCAAATGTGATGTTATATATCATTTCTGTGCTAGTGAATGCCACTTAGTCATAAGGGTTTGTAGTTGATATTAGTCACAACATAGGGTCTACATCATTTAGGGTTACTAGTCCATATTATTTCCAACGAAATTTGTGAATTTGTTTAAAAACTATGATAGAACCAAGAAATATTTATATTTATATTTTATTTATTTATTTTATAAGAAAATAAGTATTTAAAAAAGAAACATCACGAGTTAAAACAAAACGTGGATCCAAAATCAATGTGAGGATTGTTGATTGCCAAGGGAAAGTGGTTTTTAAATATCACTTCTCTCAAATCATCAATCACTCACAAGTATACAAGATCAATTGTAGTCAAGGTCGAACCACAGGGAGCTAGGCTAGCTAGGATCAAAATTTCTAAATTTCAACAATCTATTTTGGTTTCAATTAAAAGGTTGGTTGGATCAAATAAATTTGAAATTTTAAAAAAGAAAATTAAGAATGCTAATCACTTGGAGAATGATTAAAGATCATATCAAGAGGATCTTAGATATGGGATTTTACTTTTACACCATAACTCAAATTAAAAACATGAATTCACTTATATTAGTCAATCTTCATAAGATAGGTTTATTTTATCTAACACATTTCCCAATGATAAAAGATAGTCCTAATCCTGTATAACATTCCCATGCATATACACGATTTTGGACTACAACCTAGAACCCTCAATAGGATCCCATCCATTCCCATGATCAAAGACGTGTCATCAAAATGATTATTCCCTACATCTTAATAAAACTTTCTAGAAATAATAAAAGCCACATGTAAATATGGTGGCTAGCCATGCATATCAGAATATAAACAACATAACTCATTTTGAAATAGAAGATGAACCAATAATTCAACATTAAATTTGGATCACATGAGTTATAGCATGGGAGCTACTCTCCCATGTCCAAGAAAATGTGTCTACTCACTCATGGTGAGAAAATACAAGCATAAATGACATGTAAATGAAATAAACATAAGTAGAGAGAGAGGAATAAAAATAGATCCATTGGATTGAAGAATAGATGGAGAACTCTGACCAAAAGGTGAAGATCCTTCTCTAAAAATGATTCTTGCTCCAACAACCTCCTCTCTACAACTTTGCAAAGGAAAAGAGATGTGAAAATGTGCTGAGAATGGGTTCTCTCCCAAGAAATCCTAGCTTTCTCTCCTAAGTCATCCCTTCAATACTTTGTTCTTGTCTTTGGCCTCTAACTACTCCAAATGGTACATTAGTTCTCTTTCCAAGGGAAGTGGCTTGTCATATATAATGAAAATGAGCAATTGTTCTTTTAAAAATTTGCAGAAAATGAACATGACACATCGTGTTTTCCAGTCACACGTTGTGTCAGATCTAGTTCTACAAACAAGTCCAGCCACAATTGCAAGAAACACACCATGTGAGAGGATCACACGAAGTAAGAACACTTTTTTTTATCAAATTATGGTTTCTTTGGTTCACGTCCTATCGTCAGGTCACATGTCGTGACTCCAGATGATTCAATGGTTGACTAACTTAGAGTCACGCACCATGTCTATGATCCACATGATGTGTTGCAATTTTTCTATCGAGTTTTGAGCTCCTAGCCTTAGGGCAACATCGAAAATGCCAAAAGGGTAGATTTTGGGCATTTTTATTTCATTGTGAATGGAATCCGATGTACCTACAGTTCAAATCATAACATGAGTAAGCTCCACAAGAAACAACATATTAATATGAATTAGAGTAGAAATGTGGCTAAATTGAGTGAAATGTGCAACTAAAAAGGCATGAAAATATGATATGATTTGTGCACACCAAATCCCCCTAAGCTTGAACCATTGCTTGATCTCTAGAAAAAAGAACACATAAAATGGCCAGAATAGACATATGGAACAAAATCATATCCTATTTAATTTGAAATTAAAGTTCTAAAATGGGAAATTTCATCATTTAGATATGTTACTAAACATGAAGTCAATTCTAACTCTCAAGATAAGTTTTTAAGTTCAAATAGGTATTCAGTTTTCCTTGAAAGAGCCAACTAGGGAGAAATTAGCAAAAATAAGATGGCATAGCCAAAAATATAATTATTTTCCACAAAGCTCACTGAAATGAAATTTTCTATCTTCCTAAAAATGACATTATCATTCAAGAAAAAAAATTCAATAAGATTGAAGTGTAAGGTACTCGACTGCTAATATAGTCATACGTGCACATGGAATACCTTTCGGGGATTAATTTCCATGTTTCAGATGTTATCCCCAACCTTCATTGGGTTGGTGGAAACGTGGGAGACTTAGCCATCTTTTGTGGGGTTTGGATTTTTAATGGAAGATCAGAATTCCCCCTTTTATGTGATTTGGGCTCCACTTTGGAACCACACAATCCTATGTTAATTCACCCTTCATTATTTTAATCATGAAGGAAGATTTTTATTTTGTAAGAATTACCAAGTAAAATAGTGAAATTTGCATTATAAGATTGCCAAAGTCATCTTTATCGATACTAAAAGCTCTAAAGTTGAAAATTTCAAAGCATTTGAAAGCTATCAAGGTTTAAAATCATGAGTGAAATCACTATATTTAGCCTAAAACCTAAATGTTGATATGAATAGCCTAACAATTCCATAATGTTCAATTAGGATGATTTATGTTACAATCCCAACTTTTGGGTTCTTTTGGTGAGAAATGTAATTTCTCATATTAAAGATATTTGAACAAATAATGATATAAATTGTTTTGAATAAATGGATTATGTTTACAATAGCCTTGATGATTGTTTTGTTGGCTTTATTGGCTATTGGGCCCAATAACAAAGTAAGGACAAAAGAAACTCTATTATTGAGTAAATAAGAAAATAGAGGAAAGAAATATGTGGAAACCTCTAGAAGGCAAATCCAAAGAGGGATTTCATGCCTCTTGGGTTCCTTGGGTTCCAAGGAATCCAAAGTTGCAAAAAGAAAGAAATAAGAAAAGAAAAGATCAATTAAATCTTTCTTTATTAAGAAAGAAATTGAAAACAATGATAAAATGTTGAAAATAAGTGAAGAGAGGTATATTTGAGTTATCCTTGGTGGAATTTCTTTTTTTTTGGTCGGTACCTTGGTGGAATTTTGTATCCCAAGGATTACTAATATTAAAAGGAATACCAATGAGGAAAATAAAAGAGAAATAAAGAAAAATCCTCAAAAAGAGATATTTTAATAAGAAATAAATAATATAATGAGAAATAATGGATATAAATGCATTTAGAAGGATAATGAGTATCCAATAAAAAGGATTTCGAAATAATAAAGTTTCTTGGGATCCAAGAAGCCCCAATGAAGAAAAAGAAAGAGAACATACCAATAATAGAAAATAAGAAGATAATGTGAATACATAATTAATGAATTATGTGGTATTGTTAAAAAGGAAGTATTTTCTACTTAAGGAGATATATTATTTTGTGGCCAATGAATTAAAAGCCAAGAATAAAGAGAATAAGTGAGAGGAATTTTGAATTCCTAATATATAAAGAACAAATTATATTTAAAGGAATAATAAAGAGAGAGAAGTTGCTTCTCAACTAAGGAAGATATGTTTCCAAGTTGGAAAAGGACTCAGTTGCTTCGTGGGCAAGCAGTCTGGGGCATGGATACCCTCCCCTATATAAGGGTAGTAGCCTTGGCCGAATCCAAGAGGATTATGTACATCCTTCTCTCTCCTTCTTCTTTGTTTTCATATTCAAACCCTAACCCCAAGTAGCATCATGAGCATGGCACAACAAGGGGGACCAGAGGGGTTGCGATGCAGCCTGGTGTACCACGGTGCCAAGCAGCCACTTCGCCATTAGAACCATGTCCTAGAGCATGTGTAGCAATGGCACCAAGGCTGTAGTGACGGCCACTGTGCAGAGCTTGGCGAGTGGGAAAATGACCACCTTGGTCGAGAACTGACGGCGCACTAGGTGCACCAGGGCACGATGGAAGAAAGGATGCTTTTTCTGGCAAGAATCGTAGCCCAAGGAGGGAGGAACGACCTGTGCTTGGCTGCAGATCGACAGCTAGGGCAGCTGCAACCAAGCCACTCGAGGTTGAAGAAGAGTAGAGGGCGTTGGAAGAGTTTGCCCCTCCGTGGGCTGAAGGAGTTGTAACTTACCCAAGGGAAAAATCGCCAATTCGAAATGTTTTCAAACCCAGCCGAGTTTGTTGCATGGTAAGGCCTACATGGCAGCCTCTCAGTGGCCAAAGTAAGTAGATTTTGTAAAATTCATAGTTAATTATTCGTAGCTCAGATTAGTACATGTAAAATATGAAAATTTCTCAAAAAATGAGAGGAATCCAATAAAAATGCATATAGAAGATAATTCCTCTTGTAATTCGAAAAGTAGTGTAAGTTATCAACTTTGATGAATTAAAGATTAAGAAACCCTATTTTGAGATGATTAATATATTTAGTAGGGTTTAATGGATGATTAATGATAAAAAGGAACATTAGGAACAAAAAGGATGAACTTTGCACGTAATTGGCTTAACTTAGAGTTTCATGTACATGAATATACTTTAATGGGCCTCGAAACCCTAATATTGGTAAATGCGACTCTTAATGGCTTTAATTATTCAAAATCTTGAATAAAGTTAAGATATGATGATTCTAACCTATTTCGAATATATAAGTTCTTAATTGTGGATAAATACCCTTAATATAGTAATTAGGGTTTTCTGATGGATAAAGGTAGAATTAATGGCAAATAGAGTTCGTATGTCATTTATACCATAATGAACTATGAATTGATGATAAATGAGCATAATGATCTTGTCATGGAATAAAAGGGATAAAAATGGTAGCTTTAATGTAAAAGAGGCCTAATGGACATAATTAATGATTAATTGTGTTGTTTCTGAAGAAATTAAGGTTATATGTTGTTAAAAGGTAACCTTGATAACTTTCATAAAGGATAGATGAGAAATTAGGGTTTAAAAGAGAAAAATGAAGTAAAACCCTAATTGAAAAGTAAACCCTAAAAGAAGTAGAAATCCTAAAAAGGAATAAAAACCTTAAGTAATAAGATGGTTTGAATAGATTGTGATAAAAAGGGATTGGATGTAATTTCAGGACTCTTGTACTTGCGTGATTGGATATCTTGATTGATTGAACTATTCTATCTCATTTAAGCCTAACAGGTATGTGGTTAGTTATGGTTAATCGTGTTAGTTTTCTAACGGTTTTCCGAATGTTTCCTCACATTGAATGCAACCTAAATAGTTGGATGTTCATACAGCCATTATAAAGTCACTATGGTTATCACAAATATAAATACATGTGTATTCTTGCACCTACATGCCACCCTGATGGAAGATGCATAAAGGTCAGGCCCAAGAGGGTAGACCAATGGGCACCATGAGAGGTGACCCCAGACACCAAGCTTGGGAATGAGAAGGTGGTCTATGTTGCATGACTATGGGGCGCCATGAGAGGTGACCCCCAGGCACCAAGGTCGGGATTGAGAAGGTGGACTTTAGTCAATGGCAAAAGAGAAACCCTAGAGGGGTATTCCAGGGTTAGGGCAAAAGTGGTGGAGAATGACACATTGAAAATGTAAATTGGTTTGCTAATTACCCTGATTGTGATAATTATATTGTTATCCATATTTGCAAAATTTTGGTTGTTTCCACATATCGGCATATTTCGATATGCTGACCGACATTTTTTTGTCAGTGTTTTAGGTACAATTGAAAGAACAAACAGTAAAGTGACACATTGTTGAAATAAGTAATAAAGTGCAAGGAGGATTAGATAGAATGAAGCCAGGCTGTCGATAGATAGAGTAGTTTACCAAAGTTTTAAAAAGGTATGCAAGGTTTTATTTTATACCAGTTTTCAGTTTAGTTGCTAAAATTTGATAATTGTTATTGATTATTTGTCGAACCTTTGATCCTCTTAATTGAGATAATGACTCTGATCTCTTGGTCTCCCTTAATTGGGGGTTATCGGGAGGCGGGGTCATTACAATTGGTATTAGAGCATAGGTTCCTCATTTAATCTTTAATAATTATTAAATTTTACAAACTCCGTAGAACCCAAGGGAGTTATTGGAGGAGTTTCCGAAAGATGGAGGTGTCTAGAAAAGGATCACGTCCGGGGGCTAGCAAGATTTTCCTCTGCACCGCTAGTCAGAATATGAGGACTCCCAGATCTGTGTGACTGCCTGGCCGATTTTCCTCCGCACCGCTACTCAAAATAAGATACCTTTAGGACTCTCTCCTCTTGTTCATCCCTTCTCAACTCAAATTATGTTAAGGACCTTAAGGATTAGGGTTTTCTCTCTTTTCCTCACCCTCTTGAGGTATGGGTAAGGTTGATAAGGTTTAAGGAATCCTCCACCAAATTAATAAAAGGCATGTAAATAAGATGTCATGGACATAAGCTTAATAGATTAAGCATAAAATAATAGATACAGGCTTAGGTCGTATGACATAAGTTTTCATTCCCTCAGGAGAAACTTGAGGCTAGACCTTCTTGTCAGTAGGATAAGTAAAGAGAGAGTTAGTCTTGGAGGTGGAGATCTCCATCTCAAGTAGAGACTTGGCACATCCTCAAAGGATGATGTTAACCCTAACCCTAAGTAAGGTTAGAGAGGAGATGACATGACACGTTATATGTCATGGTAGACCAGGTGTTTGTATACACATGCCTTGGATGCCATATGAGCCATGAAAAGTTGGATGACCGAGTACCTTTTGCGACCCAACCCTGGGAAGGGTCGAGAAGGTTGGAGTGAAGGATAGATCCTTCATTTATGAGGTTAGAGAAGAACCCATGGGAACCCCATGAGCTTATATGAGCATGGCATAGTAGGCACCCATAGTACGTCAGTTGTGCTAAAACCATGGCCAAGAGAGTATGATGGATAACTTATGAGATAAGCATAAAGGGCTTTGGATAACCTCATGCAAATGTAAGTTTGAACATAGGCTTCACCCACATAGAGGTTTGCTTGTGAGTTTGATCCTTCATGAAGAAAGGACCTCTAATAGTGAGGTGGGTTGTAGGGTTAGCTCTAGAGAGAGAGTAGGATCCCGACCAAGAAGGTTGGAAGCCTAGACTCTGAGATTTGAGGAACAGTGGAGAGTTGAGGATGATGCGACTGAAGTGGATGATAGTGGTTGCCTCATGCTTGATCCCTGGAGGCTAATGATATCTGGGTTTCCATTAGAGGAACCAAACCCTAGAGAGAGGATGATGTTTCTATTACCTATGTGCCTATGGTATAGGTGTTTACCTTTTGAGAAAGGAAGAAGAGTTCCTTAGACCTGGAGAGGTTTAGTAACATGTTGTGAGGCCTTGTACCATGTTGGATGTCCTTGAGGAGGACTCAACTCAGAAGTGTTGCTCGAGCAGAAGGATCATGGGAGTACATGACATACCTTGGACATGTTTGATTCGTGGTTTAAAAGTTGAGCAGACAATTGGACATCAGAAAGGTGAACCTAGGGTTCCTAGGCCTAATAGGGGAAGTGGTGTACTTGATGCTCATGACGAGGTTTTAGCTTCAATAGATTCGAGCATGATACTTCTCATGTTGAAAGAAAAGGAAACCCCTTAAGTTAAAGGTATGTTTGATGAACCCCTCATAACTAAGTTGGTCTAATGTTGAGGATGAGAACAAAGTGTGACCTAGCATGGTTTTTTAGGTGTCTTCTTGTGCCTTAGTAGCTTGCTAGGGCTAAGCATGCTCATGTGGATGAAGACCCTAAACATAAGGACGTTTGTGACCTTTGGTATCAAGAGGAGTAGTTTCCTCCCATCCTGGGAGAGGGACCCTTTGGTAGGGTGTGTATCAGTTTGTGGGTTTTTTTGAAACCTAAAGAGGTCTCATAGGATCGTGAGAAGCTAAGTGAAAATTACATGGTATGAGAATGAACCTGTAGACCCATAGATAATCATCTCTAAGTGCATGTGGATGTGTTACCATGGAGGTAACCGATATGGGGCCTGACCAAGGTAGGCAGGTTGCCATGATCCTATGAAAGGATGGAAGTCATCCCATGAATGCAGAGAGAGAGATGATGAAGGCTTGGGTGAGGTTCTAAGTTGTACATGTACTATAATAGAATCATAAGTCTATCCTAGGGTCAGGTAGGGATAAGACTGATGGAAGTAGGAGTTGCCTAATTCCCTAGTTGCACATGACCATAGGGTCGGGAGGTAACAACTATCATTGTCTGAGGGCCATGGGTTAGGAGATTAATCACCTTCATGAACTCATGGGACCCAAAGGGCAGGTGAGTAGGGAACTCTCTGGATGCATTAGGGAAGAGGGATGACCCCAAAATTGTCGGCACCCTATAGACCTAGAGGAGATGACCAAGGATTGTGTGTAAACCCCAATAGGATAGAGACCAGTTTTCCATGGAAGTAATTTTTTTTGATATCATGATGTTTGTGATGTAGAGACATAAGTTGCATGTTTCAACTTAGATTTGAAGATGTACTGGCAAGGTGGGATGTGCCATCTCTACTCTTGGAATAGGAAGAACTTTGTATTTGGATGGCTGCCAAATGCTTATTTCCTCTTGTTATGGGAGTGAGAGATAGGACAGTACGCATGCCTTACACCAAGGATAAAGATGATGTGAATTGGAACGTTGCTATGAGGTATGAGGAAAGAGACAATAACATACCCTTGTGAAGTGAATGATAGGTACAAATGATAAGAGTATTAAGTAATCATTTTGTGAGAATGTTTTATCATGAACTATGTGGAATTTGCAAGTGATACGAGGTTGAGTTTGATAGCCAAGAGGATGAGCTCAGAGTGTTCTGTGAAGATAGACTTAGAGTTTGAGATGAGATGATAAGTGGAATACATGGAAGTGTATGTCTTCAACACTACCTAATACCTAAGGATGTGAAGTGGTAATGAATGCTCTAGTTGAGATATAGCTACCTAGCTTGGTTAGAGACTAGAAGAGGTTTTTATGCTAACCCTAAATTTGGAAAGAAGATAGGTTTGGCTAACCCTCAGATGAAATGATACTGATGGATCAAGTTAATGGTTGTTTGGTTAGCCAGCCTAGTCTTTGATGCAAGGAAAGGATGGTGGAAGAACCTCACATATACTTCTTTGGATAGGAAGGTAATAAAACCCTGATGAGAGTGGTTTACAGATTCTGAGGAATCGATCTTGAGGAATCATGACATATAGGAGATCATCATTTTAAGATCACCATACACCATGATGATACAAAGATAGTAAGTAATAGTAGCACATTGGATGTTTGATATGAAGTTGCATGTGGCATGTGGCCATGCAAGCTGGGGATGAACATCAGTAACCCAGTTCTTTGGCATAGAGGATAAAGAGTCCCCGAGAGGGAATGGGAGTTCACCACAATGGATGTTGTGGTAAGTCTCCCCTTAACCAAGGAAGGTCAAGATGCAATATGGGTTATGGTAGATCGCCTTACCTAGCTGACATGAGAAAAAGAGAATGCTGTCAAGGGACATATTTGGTTAACTACTTATAAGAGAGAGAGATGGATCAGCTACACCATGATCCAATTTCAAAAGTTCTTGAGTAGGACCTAAGGGTTCACTTCCATTAGGTGGAAGTTTATACATGAAGAACTCAATGTCAGTACAGTTTATCACCCCATACTAATGGTAAGTATGATCCAGACTAGAGGGTCAGATGAGAACATGTGTGTTCATTCTGGGTGATACATAGAGACAGTTCTTACGATGTGATGTTAACCACCATAGCCTTTATCGGGATGCAAGAAGTTCTACAAGGAGGTTGTGTTGGTCACCACTTCATTAAGATGGTATTGCTGAAGGAGGCCTCGCGAAGGTCAGAAAAGAACCACAATGTGTGCAGATGTAGTCGCTCTGATCGTGCAATGGCTGAGATGGGGCCAGAAGCGACATGAGTCGTGAGCTGATGCAAAGCAAACTGACATGCAATTCACTATGGGAGAGTATGTGATGAGAAAATATAACCCCTCTAAGCTATAGTTGAGAAAGTTGAGTCCCCGATATATGGGTCCATTTGAGATGGATTAGTGGAGAAGGTTGTGTTTAGCCTTACTCCTCAGGATAACATGATGTATAATGTGTTCCATGAGTCTGATCTAGAGCACTATGTGAGGTACCCAAGCCATGTGTTGATCCCTGAACCTATTCAGCTTTTGAGAGGCTGAAATGTCCTGAGTCACCTATGAGGGTATGATTTACCATGGTAATAAAGAACTCAGATGGAAGAATAAGAGATGATGAAGTTTCTTGGGAAGCACCATGGAAAGGGTAAAGCCACATGGGAGCCGTGATGGACATAAGAAAGGCTTATCCTGTTTGTTTGATTGCTTGAGGGAATTTTGAGGGAAAAATTCCTATAAGAGGGGAAGGATGTTACAACCCCGACTTTTGGGTTCTTTTGGTGAGAAATGTAATTTCTCATATTAAAGATATTTGAACAAATAATGATATAAATTGTTTTGAATAAATGGATTATGTTTACAATAGCCTTGATGATTGTTTTATGGACTTTATTGGCTATTGGGCCCAATAACAAAGAAAGGACAAAAGAAACTATATTATTGAGTAAATAAGGAAATAGAGAAAAGAAATATATGGAAACCTCTAGAAGGCAAATCGAAAGAGGGGTTTCAAGGAATCCAAAGTTGCAAAAAGAAAGCAATAAGAAAAGAAAAGATCAATTAATTATTTCTTTATTAAGTAAGAAATTGAAAACAATGATAAAATGTGGAAAATAAGTGAAGAGAGATATATTTGAGTTATCCTTGGTGGAATTTCGTATCCCAAGGATTCCTTTTTTTGTGAAATCCAGAACTTAAGTTTTATTCATCCTGTTCTCTAGAATAGGCCAATGAACAGAGAAGTTTACATCTAGTTCATACTCCGGCCAGGCCAACCTATTACAGCTAGAAGAAAGGAAAGTGCGGGTAGATAAAGCGGTTTTTGCAAGTTTGTCAGCTGCCTTGTTGAGGTCCCTAGGGACGCACATTACCATTAAATGGCCAAGGCTAGCTTTGTTGACATGGAATTTCCTTCAAAGATGTTGGAGACTCAGTGAGTTGCAGATTGTCTGGCTTACTAGCTTCACCGAAGAGCTAGAGTTAGTGAGAATAATGGCCATCCTAAAGTTGATGTTCTTACATATAGTGGACACAGTAACCACTGCCATTAGCTCATCTTGTAGTGGTGAGGTGGCATGTACAGGAATACCTTCAAGTCAATGGAATTTTCCTTGGTTGTTGACAACATGAATGCCTATGTCGGCTTCCAAAGTTTGGGCATGAAAAGCTACATCAATGAAGATGATATGGTCAACCTTAGGGGGTCTACTGAAGCTTATAGCTGGTGCTGGTGCGACCTCATTGCTGGCCTCCATGGCATGGACAATGGTCCTCGTTCGTTCTTGAATGAAAGTTCTCTAGACTTGTGCATTTGGAGTTTTGCGCTCGTGAATGAAAGAGTTCCTCAACCTCCAGAGGTGCCAACTTGCCACTAGATGCAAGATTGCAGTTTTATGGTCCACCTATTGAGGGGAAATAATCCATCTGATCCATTCCATTTCAGAGAGTTGGAATGATGCAACTGGAGCTTGAAGGGCCTTCCAGGTATTTTTGCTGTGAGGGCAGTCACGCAAGCAGTGTAGTATGGTGTCCTCATAGTTGTTACATACGGGGCAGACAGTATCCACATACAGATGTCTTCTACTTTTCTCTGTATCGGTAAACAAAGCCTTGTGTTGAAGGAGCCAGGAAAAGGTTTTAAGTTTCTCCGACACTTTCATTTTCCAGATAAACTTCCAGATTCCATCATTGGTGTATTCGAGGATATCTGCCTCTTTGATCTAGTTATAGGCAGCCTTAGCCATGATATTCCCATGGGTGTCGTGCGGCCAGACCCAACAATCCGGTTTAGGGTGGATTGTTTGAGGTGGAAAGTAGTGGATGATATGTTGGACCTCAGGTGGCATGAATGCATTGATGAACGAGGTATCCCATTCACCACTATCCATACACATAGATTTGACCTCCATATCTTTGAGTTCCTGTGGGATAGGCCAGTTGGGAGCAATGTCCATTACTGATTTACCATTGATCCATTTATCCAACCAATCATTTGTGCCTTCTCCATCGTTGATCGTTTTATAGCATACAGAAGATACTTCTGACAAGTTGCGTTTTATGAAGCTCCAGGCTGACGAACATGGCTTGTTGATTGCCCGTGTTCCCCGCATATATTTCTCCCTCATTATTCTGACCCAAGGAGCCTGATGGTTATTCAAGATGCTCCACACGGTCTTGAGCATTAAAGCCTTATTTTGATTACGAGCGTTCTTTATGCCTAAACCTCCATTATACTTAGGTTCAGTTACCTTCTTCCAAGAGACCAAGAAAAATTTCTTTTGTTCCCTCCCACCGGACCAGATGAAGTTCTTGATATGCCTGTTGATATCATCGCACACAGATGGAGATAGTTTGACTGATTGCATTGTGTGTGATGGAATGGGTTGTAGAGTAGCCTTAGCCAGAGTGATTCGACCTGCCAAGGAGAGGTGGCGAGCTGCCCAGCTTGACATACGCTCTCTAATAGTGGTGGATATATGTTGGTGTGTAGTCTTGTTGACCCGATGATGAAGAATGGGAACCCCCAGGTATCTACCCAGGTCGTTCGTTCTTTGGATACCGATGGCCTGACAGAAGGTGCACTCTTCACTTCGTGTGGTGTTGGCAGAGAAGAAGCCCTTTGATTTCTCCTTTGAGATGACTTGTCCAGAGACCAAGATGAAGTTATTGAGTACCTCAAGGATGTTTAGAGCTTGAGCTGGGTTCGCTTCATCCATAAGAAGAATGTCGTCCGCGAAGAGGACGTGCGACAGGGGAGTGGCGTGCCTTGTAAGCCTAATTGGTTTCCATTTGTTGTTCGAGACTGCTTCGTTAATTGCTTGTGAGAGCCTCTCCATGCAAAGGACAAAGACATATGGACTAAGGGGGTCCCCTTGGTGAACACCCCTTGTTGTCTTGAAGGCAGGTAAGGGTATGCCTTCCCAGAGGATTGAAGTGCTGCCCGAGGTGATGATATCCATTATAAGAGACACGATGATATGTGGAAGGCCTGTCTTGATGAGAGTATCCTTGATAAAACTCCAGTTCATTCTGTCAAAAGCTTGGGATAGATCGAGCTTAATTGCCACCCACTTCTTGCCTAAATGTTTCTATTTCATGGAGTGAATAACCTCCTACACAAGCAGAATATTGTCGCTGATATTTCTACCAGAGATGAAGCTCGACTGATTTTCAGCGATCCAATCTGGAAGGTGAGGCTTTATGCGTTCTACAAGGATCTTGGATAGAAGTTTAAAGCAAGAATTATTTAGAGTCGTAGGTCTGAGAAGCTTTGCAGTTGCTTCATTTTGGGAATTAGAATCATATGGGATTCTGCAAGGTTGGCATCAACGCGGCCGCTATTGAAGGCTTTTTGCATCATGATCATTATTGAAGTTCCTACCATATTCCATTGACTCTGTATGAAGTTGGTATATAGCCCATCGGGGCCGGGTGCTTTATACGGCCCCATGAGGAAGACAGTCCTTCAACTTTCATCAAGGTTGGGCATTCTTTCTATGAAATTGGAGGTCGGGAAGGTCAGTAGCTTGAAAGTGTCGGGATAGTTGGAGATAGCCAAGGAATTTGTGACGCACATTTATGGTTGGTCCATGAGGTTCTGAAAATGGCTTAGGACCAAGGCTTGCAGAGCGTCAGGGGTCTCCACCCATTCACCATCATCTTTGTGGAGACGGCTGAGTTTAACAAAGTGCCTACGGGCCTTGATATAAGAATGGTAGAAATTTGTATTCCCATTGCCACACTTGACCCAGTGGATGTGTGCCTTCTGTTGCTAGTCCAGGTCTTCTTCGAGGAGAATTTTAGAGTGTTGTTCTTGCAAGTTAATAGACAGAAGATCGTTAGTAATACTAGGATTTAGGCTATCTGTCACTTGTCATTTGTCTAACTTGGAGACAATGGATTTCTTTAAGCTCTGCTTTTTCTCGCGCTTCTTCTTTTCCCACTGAAGGACGACAGACTTGAAAGGTAGGAGTGCCTTAGGGAAGCTTTTAGAGCTGTCCCATGAGGGCATAATGTTCCAGTTGAAATATTCTGCGAGCTTCCAGCTTGCCTTGGTTTTGAAGATTTCCTGTTTAGCTGCAACATTTGTGGAGCTTGATAAGAGAATTGGATTGTGGTTCAAGTGTAGCCTGGGAAGGACACTATAGTTGAAACCACCCTCGACTTGGAGCCAGGAGTCGTTATCTATGACTCTATCAAGTTTCTTGAGAAGGTGTTGCCTCTTGAAGGTGAAGAATTGTCCTACCATACGAACCTCATCTAGGCCGCTTCCTCGAAGTATGGCATTGAACAACCGACTGTTCGTTCGATCAAAGTGCTTACCTCCACATTTTTTTGAGACATCAAGCATTGTATGGAAATCACCCAGCACCACCCAAGGTGAAGAGGTACGCTGTGAGATTTTAGTGAGCCTTGTCCATAGGTGATTTCTCTTTGACGGACTAAGACTTCCATAGACAAAGGTAACATACCATGAGTGATTAATTCTACAGTGTATGAATTGTTGGTGGTTGCTTATTACTTCCAGATGACATTTTACTTCGCCCCATAGGACCTGTATTCCGCCAGAGAACCCAAGGGCCTCCACACGATGTGAAGAGGTAAAACCTATTTTTTTAATAACATTTCTCACAGAGGTGCCACTGCATCTGGTTTCAATAAGAACAAGAATGTGAAGATTATACTTCATCTTATATTCTCTAACAAGTCTGCCTTTATCTTTGGAGCATGCTCCTTGGATGTTCTAATAGATGATATTCATTTAAAAGAGAGATGGGTGGGGTTAATGAATTACAGCAAGAAGGCCTTGTCCTTGGCCTTCCCCATCAGTTGCATTGTTTCCAACTTCTCCAACTTCATCATGAGGACCTGAGACCATGGTGTCCATGTCATGGACCTCCTCTGTGAAGCTGAGATGTTTCTGAGGGCCTGAGGGTCCTAATTGGCCGATTGATTGTGCTATTTTGCCTTTTTTCCGCTCTCATCCAGGGCTCACTACCACATTTTGGTAGATGATCTTTCTGTTCCTGAGGATTACACCAATATTTCTTTGGCTGGTGTTTCCCCAAGAGAACTTGTCCGGTGGGATGTTTTAGTCCACTAGTTCAATCATGCTTCCAAAACAGAAGGCCTCCCCATCATTGGGTTCAAGATTCCTACCCTCGGACATCTGATCATCGATCAGGATGACCGTTGTGTCCGGTGCACTAGCATCTTGCGCCTTATCACTTGCATTAGGTTGATGTTTTTGTTTTGGCGGCGGCTTAAGTGGTCCTTTCTTCTTGTTCTTTTTACTAACTACAGTTTCCCAATCAGGGTTGTCCCCGTCATCTACTGGGGTGATCAGGTCTGTGATGGCTGGTTTGTTATGATTTGCTTTGTCTCCTGGGTTCTCTTTGCTCGGTGCCTCCTTGTTGGGTGCCTGTTCCTGTCTTGGGCCATTCTATTTCGGTGGCTGGCGTCTTGCAGGTTTAGGGTATGTATCGCCTCCGAGTACATGCATGGGACCAGATGTGCCTAGGAGGATGCTTCAGTAGGGACAAAGGGTAGTGCATGGTTAAAATCCTTGTATGAGTGGCCTATTCATCCACACTTCATACAGACGATTGGTAATTTTTCATATTCCAGGCGATATTGCTCCCCGTTGGGTAAGATCACCGGTAGGAGTGGTTTCGTGGTATCTACTTCAACTACGATGCGGGAAAACTTGCCACGGTCGCCAGTTGTTCATCAATCTTGATCGTATTTCCGATGAGGTTGCCGATGAGTGCAAGGAGTTGATTCTGATAAAGGTAGATCAGAAGGTCCTTCACCCTCAGCCACACAACCAACCTGTGTGGGATCAGATTTGATGGCTGAAAGTCTGCAGACCATGATTGCACTGAGAGGTAATTGCCAAAACCGGTCCAGGGACCTCCGGTCATGGCCTTGATGAAGTCCGCTTCACTGGCTAGTTGGATTATGTAATAACCCATCTCAAGATCAATCACCCTAAAGGAGTCCAAAGGCGACCATAACAGCGAGAGGTGGTTCACAAGGGTTTGGAAACCAATGTTCCCTCTGATCAGCTTGACGATGACATTGTATCTCCATGGTTCAAGTAATGGCGGGAGCAACTCCGAGTTAATTGTTAGGGCGGGGAGGGGCCCAGTACAATCCACCTTGATGTCATTTGTGGTGAGTGTATCCGGGGATACGGTCTTGAGCAGGTTCAAAGCATTACACCCTATCATTGCTTCCTTGTAGGATCGGTCGCTTTGTTGTTCATGGCCATTGTTGCCTTGGGCTATCTCAGCCAGACTTTTGTTAACAGTAGTACCAGTGGGGTCTTATGGTGTCGTCCTCGTGCGCAAGGGGATGGGGTCACGCCCATCGCCTCCTCGTCCTCCACTCCTTCCTACTCGGCCGCAGCCGTCGATGCCGCCAAACCCTAGATGGACACCCATCCGTCTAGAAGAAGTTGTATCACAAGGATTCCTAATGTTAAAAGGAATACCAATGAGGAAAATAAAAGAGAAATAAAGAGAAATCCTCAAAAAGAGATATTTTAATAAGAAATAAACAAGACAATGAGAAATAATGGATATAAATGCATTTAGAAGGATAATGAGTATCCAATAAAAAGGATTTTGAAATAATAAAGTTTCTTGGGATCCAAGAAGTCCCAATGAAGAAAAAGAAAGGGAAAATACCAATAATAGAAAATAAGAAGATAATGTGAATACATAATTAATGAATTATGTGGTATTGTTAAAAAGGAAGTATTTTCTACTTAAGGAGATATATTATTTCGTGGCCAATGAATTAAAAGCCAAGAATAAAGAGAATAAGTGAGAGGAATTTCGAATTCCTAATATCTAAAGAACAAAGTATATTTAAAGGAATAATAAAGAGATAGAAGTTGCTTCTCAACTAAGGAAGATATGTTTCCAAGTTGGAAAAGGACTCGGTTGCTTCGTGGGCAAGTAGTCTGGGGCATGGATACCCTCCCCTATATAAGGGGTAGCAGCCTTGGCTGAATCTAAGAGGATTATGTACATCCTTCTCTCTCATTCTTCTTTGTTTTCATCTTCAAACCCTAACCACAAGTAGCATCATGAGCATGACACAACAAGGAGGACCAGAGGGGTTGCGATGTAGCCTGGTATACCACGGTGCCAAGGAGCCGCTTCGCCATCGGAACCGTGTCCTAGAGCACGCGCAGTAGCGCCACCAAGGCTGTAGTGATGACCACTGTGCAGAGCTTGGCGAGTAGGAAAACGACCACCTTGGCCGAGAACTGATGGCACACTAGGTGCACTAGGGCATAGAGGAAGCGAGGACACTTTTTCTGATGAGAATCGTGGCCCAACGAGGGAGGAACGACCCACACTTGGCTACAGATCAGTAGCTAGGGTGGCTGCAACCAAGCCACTCGAGGTTGAAGAAGAGTAGAGGGTGTTGGATGAGTTTTCCCATCCATGGGTTGAAGGAGCTGTAACTTACCCAAGGGAAAAATCGACAATTCGAAATGTTGTCAAATCCAGCCGAGTTCATTGGCCAAAGTAAGTGGATCTTATAAAATTCGTAGTTAATTATTCATATCTCAGATTAGTACGTGTAAAATATGAACATTGCTTAGAAAAATGAGAGGAATCCAATAAAAATGCATATAGAAGCTAATTCCTCTTGAAATTCGAAAAGTAGTGTAAGTTATCAACTTTGATGAATTAAAGATTAAGAAACCCTATGTTTAGATGATTAATATATTTAGTTGGGTTTAATGGATGATTAAAGTTGGTTTTAACATGTTAATGATACAAAGGAACATTAGGAACAAAAAGGATGAACTTTGCATGGAATTGGCTTAACTTAGAGTTTCATGTGCATGAATATACTTTAATGGGCCTTGAACCCCTAATATTGGTAAATGCGACTCATAATGGCTTTAATTATTCAAAATCATGAATAAAGTTAAGGTATGATGATTCTAAGCTATATCGAGTATAGAAGTTCTTAATTGTGGATAAATACCCTTAATATAGTAATTAGTGTTTTCTGATGGATAAAGGTAGAATTAATGGCAAATAGAGTTTGTATGTGATTTAGACCATAATGAACTATGAATTGATGATAAATGAGCATAATGATCTTGTCATGGAATAAAAGGGATAAAAATGGTAGCATTAATGTAAAAGAGGCCTAATGGACTTAATTAATGATTAATTGTGTTATTTCTGAAGAAATTAAGGTTATATGTTGTTAAAAGATAACCTTAATAAATTTCATGAAGGATAGATGAGAAATTAGGGTTTAAAAGAGTAAAATGAAGTAAAACCCTAACTGCAAAGTAAACCCTAAAAGAAGTAGAAATCCTAAAAAGGAATAAAAACCTTAAATAACAAGATGGTTTGAATAGATTTTGATAAAAAGGGATTGGATGTAATTTCATGACTCTTGTACTTGTGTGATTGGATATCTTGATTGATTGGACTATTCTATCTCATTTCAGCCTAACATGTATGTGGTTAGTTATGGTTAATCACATTAGTTTCCTGAGGGTTTTCCGCATGTTTCCTTACATTGAATGCAACCTAAATAGTTGGATGTTCATACTGCCATTATAAAGTCACTATGGTTATCAAAATTATAAATACATGTGTATTCTTGCACTTACATGCCACCCTGATGGAAGATGCCATAAAGGTCAGGCCCAAGAGGGTAGACCAATGGGCACCATGAGAGGTGACCCCAGACACCAAGCTCGAGAATGAGAAGGTGGTCTATGTTGCATGACTATGGGGCACCATGAGAGGTGACCCCCAAGCACCAAGCTCGGGATTGAGAAGGTGGCCTTAAGTCAATGGCAAAAGAGAAACCCTTGAGGGGTATTCCAGGGTTAGGTCAAAAGCGGGGGAGAATGACACATTGAAAATGTAAATTGGTTTGCTAATTACCTTAATTGTGATAATTAGATTGTTATCCATATTTGCAAAATTTTGGTTGTTTCAACATACCGGCATATTTCGATATGCTGACCGATGTTTTGTTTGTCAGCATTTTAGGTACAATTTAAAGAACAAATAGTAAAGTGACACATTGTGGAAATAAGTACTAAAGTTCAAGGAGGATTAGATAGAATGAATCCAGGCTGTGGATAGAGTAGTTTACCAAAGTTTTAAAAAGGTATGAAAGGTTTTATTTTATACCAGGTTTTAGTTTAGTTGGTAAAATTGGATAATTGTTATTGATTATTTGTCGAACCTTTGATCCTCTTAATTGAGATAATGGCTCTGATTTCTCGGTCTCCCTTAATTGGGGGTTATCGGGAGGCAGGGTCATTACAATTTATGCCCAATTTTTCATCATATAGCCATGTTCTTTGCAAACTTATGATTCAAGTAGTACGACAAATTGGTCACATTTTTTTACTCAATAGTCATGCAATGATGCGAAATGAAATACAAGACATGCAATTAACAACTAAATGACTGAAAGAAATTGACATGAAAAGTAAAAGTAAAACTACCAGTCAGTTGCACCCCCCAATCTTGATATTTGTAGTGTCCTCACTTCTCATAGCAAACTCAAGCGTTGTACAATTAGGTATTGTAGGAGCATTATAATGAGGGGTCAAAAACCTCCTGGGGAGGCTGGAGATGCTTAGGGAAGAAGGTGTGATCGATGATGTTCATGGAGGAGGGTCCTATAGGCGGAGGTGCTTGTATAGGATATCCATAGTGACCCTAAGAGATGTGCAAGGAATCCATTTTGATCACCATGGTGTGGATGTCAATGACAGTTTGGGACAATCCAGTGTACTTCTTATGAAGTTGAGAGATGCGAGCGTCTTAATCATCAAATCTATGTTGAACATAACCATATAACTTCCTCATGTTTGGGGATCTCCAAGTGTAATATGTATGTGTTCCTATAGGAGGTAGTGGCATGTCAGCCATGGTAGAGGACGACTCAATCTGTGCACCTGTAGAAGGTCCCTCATTCTGAAAATACTTCCAATTTGCCTTATTTCTGAGAGTTGTGAGGGTAGGATTAGGCAACTGGATGACAAACTTTAGGTGAACCATATGGAAGAGTTTTCTATTCTTATCATTTTCGAATAGGTCAGAGGAAATGAGACAATAACAATCATCATATTCCTCTCTATCTAGGGGATCAACAGTAGATAGATCAACATCCAAAGCAATAACAAGTTTAGTGATAATTCCTCCTATCATGATATCACCTTTTTCTTTCTTCTAAATATTTACAACTCTCAAAATGAAATGGTACCTGATGTTTACATCATAATTATTGACTATGGCCCACAAGAAAAAAATCTAGTTTACCCACTACACCGTGTGTTTCTTTTGAAAATACATATGCTGAGAACACAGTGAATGTATTGAAATATCAAGTTGTGAACATGAAACAATCTAGATTTAGTGGGATCATAGGAGGTCTCCTTGGTGATTTGGTCTAGAAAGGGAGAGCCTAAAATTGTTTTGGCATGATAATACTATTGTTATAATCAAATTCAAGAAAATTGCAAGATCGTTTGGATTTTAGCTTGAAAGGCTTGTTCATCAAATGAAAAGAAATCAGACCAAATGGTTCATGTTTATCAGACAAATCCTCTAGCACATCGAGATTGTGAGAAATTTACAAGTCAGGTGGGGGTAAGTGAAAACACAATTGAAAAAATAGAAACCCAGATTGAGAAAAACCATATACAATATAGCCTTATTCAAAACATCTATCCTTTACATATCATTATCACATACAAACCTGATCGACACTACCCAATGGAAGTAAAGGGAGAAGTAGATGATGTACTCATTTGTGTTTAGTGTAAAGTGCACTAGGAATATGTAGGGAGAACGAGAACACTTTGTTGCATATTTCATTGAAGAAGAAACAAAGTCTTGTGAGTGCAATCCTTACATGCTTTGGCAATATAGATCGAATAGCCACAGGTAACATTTGTTGCATTAATGTGTGACAATCATGAGATTTGAGACCTATCAACTTCATATCCTTCATTTATACCAATCGACGAATATTAGAAGAGTATCTTTATGGAACCTTAATATTATACAAGCACTCACAGAAAGTATTTTTCTCCTACTTTGATAAAGTGTAACAAGCTGGTGGTAAATATGTGCTGCGACCCCTGATCTCCACTGATAATTCTTTTCTTATACCCATTAATTCTAAATCTTTTCTGGATTTGATGTCGTCTTTAGTCTTTCCTGGTATGTTCAATAGCGTACCAATGATGTTATCACAAACATTTTTCTCAACATGCATGACATCAATATAGTGTCTAATTGCCAAAAATCTCCAATAAGGAAGATCCCAGAATATTGACCTCTTCTTGTATAGATATTTGTCACATGCGAGAGTACGACTACTTGAACTCTTTCCAAATTCATTAACAATATGTTTCACTCTATCATATACAACATTTCCTAATATAGGTTTAGGAGCACTTTGTTCCTCAGTTGACCCATTAAAGGTTTTGTGTTTCCTTCGATAAGGATGTACTGGTGGGAGAAATCTCCGATGTCCAAGATATACAATTTTACCACCATGATTCATTCGAATCGAATCAATATTCTCCTCAAAAATAGGACATGCTTTGTATTCTTTTATGCTATATCCAAACAAATTTCCATAAGTGGGAAAGTCATTAATCGTGCAAAACAACATAGCACACAAAGTAAAGATCTCTTCACGTGAAGCATCATATGTCATAACACCTTCGACCCATAGTTTCATTAGGTCATCAATTAGAGGTTGAAGGTAAACATCAATATCATTTCCAGGTTGCTTGGGCCCTGATATCAATATTGACAACAAGACATACTTATTTTTCATACACAACCAAGGAGGAAGATTGTATATAACAATCATAACAGGCCACGTGCTATGTTGGCTACTTAATGTACCATAAGGATTCATTCCATCTATACAATGTCCAAGTCTTAAGTTTCTTGTTTCTTTACAAAATTGAGGGTATAATAAATCAATTTTCTTCCATTGTGGTGAATCAGATGCATGTCGTAGGATTCCATCATCATTGGCCTTTAACTCCCCATTCCAAGTAAAATTTTGCGCATCTTCTGTATTATCAAATAAGCGTTGAAATCATGGTATTATTGGTAGATACCACATCACCTTGGCAGGAGAGCCATTTTTAGTATTAGCTGAATTTGTGATCTTGTACCTTGACGCACCACATTTTGGACAATTTACCAAATCACTATAGTCCATCTAAAATAACACACAATCATTTGGACATTAATGAATCTTCTTAGCCCCCATTCCCATTGGGCACATTATTTTCTTTGCTTGATATGTTGAAATTGGAAGTTCGTTGCCTTCAGGAAGAATTTCCTTTAACAAAGACAACAGTGAAGTGAAACTCTTATCGCTCCACCAGATTTGAGCTTTAAGGCTATATAATTGCATCACAACACTCAACCTCGTGAACTTAGTACAACCCTTATATAATGTTTTTTCAGCATCATGGACAATGTTTGCAAATAAAGAAGGTGGATCAATGACATTGTCCCGACAACTACGTAGCATCTCATCAACCATATCATCCTGAATCGGATCATCATGAATCAGTTCATCATTAACATTATCATCATTATCTATATCATGAATGGGATCATCCTGAATCGGTTTCTCTCCATGCCAATACCATTCATTATAACCTTGTATGATCCCATTGCATATGACATGATTCTTAATTTCCTCAACAATATCAACTTTCAAATTGTTACCACAATTTCTACATGGACTATAGGACCTATCTGTAGGTAGTTTCCTATGTTCCTCAGCAAATCTGATAAATTCATCTAAACTTTGGCAAACTCTGGACTGCAACGGTTCTAGATAGACATCCAACTTCGATCCATTTTCTGGATCACATTAAAATTAATTATAAAACTATATAAAACATTTAATATTGATATTATTTCCTAAATCTATGATTTTAGTTTTTGCACCCAATATAATTTGAAGTTCTAATTTGTTTTGTGAGACTTGTGTAGAGCTCTATTCACAAAAGTGTACCACCTATCCAATTTTTGAATATTTAATCTCACTAGTAACTGTATAATGTTTTTAGTTTTGAATAAAAATTTCAGCAGCATTTCCCCTAAGTTCTCCAAGTACACTGATGTAAATGGCACATAACCACTCACATATGTACCCAGAGAACAAATGAGGAAATCCTACTGAAATTTTCTTCAAAACTAAACATACATTATACATTTACATCCTAAGTGAGATTAAATATCCAAAAACAATCCCAAACTGAGGACTATCCAAAGTTTACTCCTAACGAGTAAATTTTGAATGGGTTTCTAAGTTAATATATGTCTTATTTTCATATTTATATATTAAGTTAAACATACATTGATGATATCATTTATAAACCCTAAAGTTTCAATCTAGGAATACACATGTATAATCTCATATTAATTTCTAAAATTTATACAACATTTACATGTGAATTATAATAAAATGTAGATATGAAAATATATTTTTATTACTGGTTCACATCAAATAGAAAAATAAATGTAACTAACCTGAGCCGCTGAGATGAAAATGAGAGTAGACCATGCTAGTGGAAGCCGCACAGGGGGAAGAGCAAGAAGATGACCGCCGAGCAATGTCGGAACTACTGTAAACAAGAAGAAGATGACTGTAGATTGGACAACCCAAGAGTGGAACCGATTTCAATAGCTCTAGACTCCATGGAGGCAGTGACCACACAATAATTTTAGGGCAAAAAAAAACCATTACTTTTACTATCTTCGAGGTGGCGGCCTGGAGGCGGGGGTGCGGCAGTAGGGTTTCTCAAACCAACAACTGGAGAACGTGCTCGGCAATAAGGTCTTCGTGGAATGAGGTCGGGAATGAGGCGGCGACCTTACTTGGAAATGGAGGAAACCTTCATGGAGGAGGTGATGACCTTTGTGGAGGAGGTGGAGACCTTCGTGGAGGAGGCGATGACCTTTATAGAGAGGTGGCGACCTTCGTGGAAGCGTGGGAGAGGAGATGACCCTTCTTCAGATGCCACAATCCTCTTTGAACACGACGACAAGCTCTCTTGGCAAAGATTTGGCAACAGCAATGAGTTCTCTTGGCAAGGAGAAGCTTTGGCGGCACAGGAGAGAGAAGAAGCAGGGTCTCGACAACGAGGAGGAGGAAATGACGCCCCGACTAGTGTTTGATGCCTTTGGTATTTCTGCCTGACCTGTAAGGTTAGTTATTTGCAAAACCTTGACCCAACAGGTAAGTGGTGCCGGAACAGACACCTGTAAGGATGGTTATCGGAAAAAAACTAACCCTAGAGGTCAGGGCTATAAGGTCGGTTATTTTGGAAAACCGACCCAACAGGTCTTACCCCACCCAACTTAAAAAAGGAAAGTTCTAAGGACAGTTATGTAGAAAAACAGACCCAATAGGGTCTACTTCTAAGGTTGGTTATCAATGAAAACCAACCCAAGAGGTCTTCACCAATGCCTACTTCTAAGGACGGTTTTTTAGAAAAACCGACCCAACAGGCCACTTCTAAGCACAGTTATTTCAAAAAACTGACCCTAGAGGGGTGTTGCAAGGTCGTTTATTTGAAAACACCGACCCAACAGATATAAGCAGTACCCGAATTTTTTTTGAAACCTTGTAGGTCGGTTATTTTGTAAAAACCGACCCTATAGCTTGATGTGCAAAGGCAAAATGAAGTCAATTTTCTCTGCAGAAAACCTGTCGGGTCAGTTTTCTAATAAAACTGATGCTAAGTTTTTATGTGCCATGAAATTATGATTTTGTAGGTCTTTTTTGGCATCGATTATGTTTAAATAACTGACCTTGTAGCTATAAGTAGTACCCGAACATTTTTCTAATGATTTGTTGCTTCGGTTTTAGCTTTTTAGGTCGGTTTTTCTAATATAAGTGACGCTATCAGAAGTGACATTACTGGCTTAAAATTTAGTAGTGAGTGTGGAGATTAGGGTTTGAGGGTTTTAAAAGGGTTTGTTTATTGATTACTCTAATTGAACAGGCAAGAAAGGCAAGATGGAAATTAAGTTATCAAAAAGCTTGATTACCCTAAGCAAGTAGAATCTAAGCAACTAGGCCAAGTAATTAACCAAATGAGAGAAAGGTGAACTACACTACTCTAGCAAGGCAAGAAGGAATTAAGAACTAAACTAACCACTAGCAAGATCAAGAATCTAAGTTAACACTAAAGAAAAAAACTAAGCAATTAACTAGATTAAGCAAAAGCGATAAAACTAGACTAGCATGAACAAACAAGAAAAGAAAGACGGGTTATAAGCAAGATGATTAAGGTAGGTGGGCCATTTGGGGATGTGGTTTGATATTAGTTGGGGGATCTCAACATAGAAAGCAACCATCACAATTCTATCTAGATTACCAAATCAAACGACAAGGCAAGTGCTAGCAGAATATACCCTATACTACTAGTTGGGTAACTAGGGTTAGGTGTAATTCTAGTAGGACCTGTCCAGTATAGGTTTCTAGGGTAAGTGGTATTAGGTCAATTGAGGGTTGAGGGTAGAGATGGGAGTAGAGATGAGGATATTTGACCTCATGCCACTAGCCATTCTAGCCTTTAGAAAGCCCTAGGCAATTACACTAATCACAGTTACACTAGCTACTTAGATCTCACACTCACTTGTAGGAGGAGGGATGTGTATATAGGACCAAAGGGGGCAAGCTAGGGATCCAATAATTGGACCTAGGAGCCATTCCTAAGATTTCCACATACACTCCAATTCCTCCTAGAAGCTAAGTGTCATCAAACATCTCAAAGCAAGCAATGCATGTTATAAGCACAAACCACATGCAATAAAATAGGAAATGAGATAGAAGCAAGATCCAATCATCATAGATAGAAATTATGTTCATTACAAGCTATTTTACCCCAACATGGTATCAAAGTCACATTTTAACCCCAAACAGCCCACCACTAGGGGCTTAGCTAAACATAGTCAAAGAAATAGTAAAAGAGATGGGAAGAAGGGGAAGAAACACCATGGAGCTCGGGGAAGTAGCCTTCTTCTTCACCTCCTTGCTGTTTTGGATGACTTCTCTCCTCCAAGGGTGCAAGTGAGCATGAAGATATGGGGGATTATGGATGAAAACCTAGAAAACTAGGTTTCTAAGGTGGAATGGAAGTGGAAATGATGGATGGAGAGCACAAATGCAAAGGAAATGCACTAAATGCTCAAGGAGGAGTGATGGAGGCTAGGTGCAGCTGTAGGAGAAGCTAACCTAGTTTTATGGCCGCAACCTATGTATATATTTGTGGTGGTGGAAGCACTAGGGTAAGTAGGGGTATTGTGGGAAAATCACTATGAAAAGTGTTAGGTTTTAGGTGTGCAACACGGCCGTGCTGGACAACACAACCGTGGTGGGTAGAGGTGAGAATGGTCGTGGTTGAGGAGAATGGTTATTCTAGTGAAGTGTGAAATCACAGGTTGGATGGATGAAATGAAGGCTGGTAGCACGGCCGTGGTGGTGGAGTTGTGAGGAGGTCGTTCCCCAGATCACGCCCGTTCCATCCTTCATCTAGCACGGCCGTGGTGGGGGCTTCGTGGAACGGCCGTGTTGGGCAGCACGACCGTGGTGGCTGAGTTGTTGATACTTCAAGATTTGTCAATTCAACCTATAACTTTGTGCAATTACCAACATGGACGTTCCTTGGCACCACGGTCGTGCTGGGGTCTTCAAGTGCTAAAATGACTTCAAACTTCATTATCAAAGGACTCCTTTGCTTGATGTTAAATCTTGGCCATTGGGGTAGGTTGAGGGAGCTCTTGGGGCTTTCTTTGGACCCCTCCATAATTGGATGAACCCTAGGACTCCTTCCTTCTCTCTCGTCCATCCAAAGTATGGTCCAGGTACCTGAAAATAATGCAAAGAATGTCCATAAGTGCATTTGGCAATGATAAACATATTGGGGAAATTAACTTGCAATATACTTTGTTTAGATGTGATAAAAGTACAAAAAGGCACAATATGGATCCCTAAAATAGGGCTACATCACCACCCCAAACATAAACCATATTTTCCCTCAAGTATGCTCCAACTCAATCTCTCTTTTCAGGTTCTTTTCAACAAAAACAAATGGCAAATGCGTAGCAACAAATTATCATTGAATGCATGGTCTTGGGAGTGACTAAGTTCATGTGCTTCACCTCTCTCCTCTCCCTTTTCTCAAACCATTCATGAACGGAGAACTGAGCATACAAACTTCAAATATAAAGCATAGAAACACAAGTTGTCCATATGTCCTTCATGTCATTCCGGATAAACCATTTCATGTTGGTGTTAATCAAAGATGACTAGGAGTATTGTTTCGCTTTCATACATTCACTCTTATGCTTCAAACTATACTAGATTACTCACATGGTTGTAGAAAGGGTAGAGTGAGCTAGATTTGATGTTTACTAGCTCAATGGGTGTGAAAGAGGAAGAAAGGATTGTGGTAAGATTTTGGAGTGCTTTTACACACTCATCTTTTCTTTATTTGAATGCTCTTAAACTGGGGTATCCTTGTATTTTATTTTTGCTTTTCTTTTTTTTCTTTGCCCTTGGTATAGATAGGGCATATGGTTGATAGAGTGAAGTGGTAGGGTTGAGATGTGGTCGGATGCTATGTGCACTTTGGCATCTTTTCATGAGGCAGAGAGGTATGAAGGTGATGAAACAATAGTCAGATTAAAGAGGGGTCATTAGTGTGTTTTCCACCATAAGATTTCCTGCATGAAAGCTAATTCAAAACTTCACCAAATGATATCACAACACATGATAGAATAACATAACATTCACATTTCTACCAAGTGATTCCATAGGATTGAAGCACTTGTAGCTTGCTCAATTCATGATTCAACCAAAGCATTCACAAACTTAAGAGAGGTGGTGTGCATGTAAAAAGTTAACAAACAAGATCATATGGCAGTAAGATCTAAGAAAGTAGCATGCAGTTGTCAAAGGATTAAAACATTTCATTTCAAATAATGGAGATTAAGTCAAAACATACTTTTAGGGCAAGAACATTCAAGTTTGGGCAAAATTGGCCAAAATGGTGCCAATTTGCATTAAATCACATCTAAACCTACTTTAGGGAAATTTAAAACATAAAGTAGAAAATCCTAGTTAAAATGCACAAGAAATTACCAAAAACTACATGAGAAAGTAATGCAGGATATGGAATAGCAAAAAGAGCAATGTTTTTGAAAAATTAGGTAAAAATGCAAGAAAGCAACTACATTCTATGCAAAAATGCAAGCAGGCACACAAGGTCAGGATAAACAAGTATAAATGTCAGTCAAACTATTTGATCATCTTGCAAAAATTTAGCCCAAGGCACATAGAGAAAAATGCGGTGAAAGAAGGGCTTACCTCCCTACCACCCCAAACTTTTAAATCATGTTGTCCTTAACATGAAATAGAAGTTTAGACTAGTAGGGTAAGAGGCGTGGGGTTTCAAAAGACAGCCTCGAAGAGCTGGAGTGGTCAATGTAACACTAGGTGAGCAGGACAGGACCACCAAGACCATGCTGAATAGCACGGCCGTTCTAGCCTTCTTCCTGTAGCTCCTCTATTGATTTGCAATCTCTTCTTCCACTTTGACCTCTGCCTTGGTAAAAGCCTTTATCATCTTCTTTTCTTCCTTGTGCCTGTGCTAACATGATTCACAAATAGAAAAACTATCAAGTATAGTGTGTGTGTGTGTGTGTGTGTTTCTTGGAAACCAAAATAAAGTATGATAAAATAATGTTTGAGAGTTTCAAACCATGTGGGTTGCCTCCCACTAGCGCAAAATTTAGAGCCTTCATCCAAGCTTGTTGTTCCTCTTTCAATCAACCATTGTCCAAAAGAAAAATGTTTTCTTCCTCATCATACACAATCCTCTCAAATGCCTTCATTGTTTGTTCTTCCTCCCAATGGTTATGTGTGTTTCTCAAGTGTTTTTCTTCATTTATCTCTCCTCCAGGGTCATCATCATAGGTCTCAATGTAATAATCCTCATCAACAAAACTTTTTATCTCATTTAAAATGACCTCCTTGGGCATCTTCCCTCTCATCTTCTTCTTGAAGGTGTAAACACCCTTATGGAACCTTACATAAGTTGGGCTTTTCTTGATGATGGCAAGCAATGAGGTGTCTGCCTTAGTCAATCTTAAGACCTTCAAACTTTCCATGCCATAGTTTTGCCTTCCCTTGAGGAATGGGTCTTCATAGGCATCAAAGAGAGGGGTTTCCATCCTATTGGACACTTGCAATCCTAAAAATATCACATTGGGATGTCTTGGATCAGCAATGTGAGAACTTGGTTGTGTCATCTCAAGTGAAGATGGGACACAAGATAATATATTCTCAAAATCTGGAAGGACTGTAGAATTTTTAGTGCACTTAGCACTCTCACAAGGACTTTGCGGTAGGGGTTCTCCATCATGATCTTTGTCTAATTGCTTCCCTCCCTTGTTGAGCTCCTCTATAACCTTATCACACCTCAAGATTGAAATCATATCCACTTGCTCATGGGGAGGAGGGGGAGCAAGTGATGGTTGTGGTGGTGTTGGTGGTAGTGGTGGATTAGGATTGTGAAGGATGTAGGATGGTTCTTGTAGAGGTGGGTGGTCTGGGGGTGGTTCTTGTGGTTGATGTTGTGGTGTTTGTGAGGTGTGTTAGAAGTTTTATGAAGGTTGAGGAGGGTTTGGATCATAGATAACTTGAGCGGAGCCCATAGAACTATTTGCATTGTTTGGGTTGGCTATGGTTTGGGAAAGGGGTCTTCCCTCCTCATGAAGAGCAAGTGAAAGGGAAATCTCATCCAGCCTTTGCTCAAGCCGATCAACGGTCTGTCCTTGAAAGGAAACCTCTCGATTCACTTCATCAAGGCTTCTCAACCTTGCAAGAACTTCTTCTTCAAACATGGAGTTGTCTCTTGGCTTGCAGTCTCCTTGTGGTTCCCATGAGAAGTTGGGACCATTTCTCCATTCTGAAGTGTAAGAGCTTGACATGGAGCTTTGGTTGTTCTTAATGTGATTGGATTTTAAAACTTGCACATCTTCACAAAGAGCCTCCATGGATTCGGAAGAGTGATTAGAAGAACCTCCCACATGAATCTTCATGAGATATACCATGTCTTCCAACATCTTCATCATGTAGGGTGATTGAGGGATTGAAGGGTTGGCTTGTACATCTCAATCTACCATCTTGACTTCAAAGGGTTTCTTGTCACATGCATAAGGCACAACCAAAAAAAATAGGACAAGTTAGAAAACCCAGATGCAAAAGTAACACAAAGAATAAAGAATAGTAATGGTGAGGGCAAAAGGAAAGGCTAAGCTATACTAGCTAGCTAGGCCAAGTGCCTCTATCCCTGACAACGGCGCCAGAAAGCTACTAGTAGAAGACTAGGGTTAGGTGTAATTATAATAGGATTAGCCAAATCTAGGTTTCTAGGATAAGTTATATTGAGCAATTGAGGGTTGACGGTAGAGATGGGAGTGGAGATGAGGATATTTGACCTCATGCCACTTGCCATTCTAGCCTTTAGAAGACCCTAGGAAATCACATTAATCCCACTTATACTAGTAACTTAGGTCTCATACCAAGTAGTAGGAGAGGAGATAGGCATGTAGGAACAAAGGGGACTAGCTAGGGATCCCCTATTGGGACCTAGGAGTCACACCTAAGATTGCTACATGCATCCCAATTCCCCTAGAAACATGGTATCATCAAGCACCACCAAACAAGCAATTATTAGCAAAAAGTATAAATCACAAGCATGGCAATGGGATAAGAGACACAAGCATGGAGCAACAATCATATATAAAAATGAGTTCATTACAAGACAAATTTCCCCCAACATCGTATCAAAGTCTGATTTTAACCCCAAACATCCCACCACTAGGGACTTAGCTACACATAGTCAAAGAAATAGTAAAAGAGATGGGAAGAAGGGGAAGAAACTCCATGGAGCTTGGGGAAGTAGCCTTCTTCTTCACCTTCTTGCTACTTTGGACGACCTCTCTCCTATAAGGGTGCATGTGAGCATGAAGATATGGGGGATTATGGATGAAAACCTAGAAAATTAGGTTTCCAAGTTGGAATGGAAGTGGAAATGGTGGATGGAGAGCACAAATGCAAAGGAAATGCACTAAATGCTCAAGGAGGAGTGATGGAGGCTAGGAGAAGTTGTAGGAGAAGCTAACCTAGTGTTGTGGCCACCACCTATGTATATACAAGTGGTGGTGGAAGAACTATGGTAAGTAAGGGTATTGTGGGAAAATCAATGTGAAAAATGACAGGTTTTAGGTGGCAGCATGGCCGTGTTGGGCAACACGGTTGTGGTGGGTAGAGGTGAGAATGGCCATGGTGGAGGAGAATGACCATTCTGGTGAAGTGTGAAATCACATGTTGGATGGATGAAATGAAGGCTGGTAGCACAGTCATGCTGGGCAGCACGGGTGTGGTGGTGGCTAGGTAGAACGGCCGTGCTGGGAAACACGGCTGTGGTGGTGGAGTTGTGAGGAGGTCGTTCCCCAGAGCACACCTATTCTATCCTTCATCTAGCACAGCTGTGTTGGGTAGCACGGCCGTGGTGGGGGCTTTGTGGTGGCTGAGTTGCTGAGACTTCAAGATTTGTCAATTCAACCTGTAACTTTGTACAATTACCAGCACGGCCGTTCCTTAGCTCCACGGCTGTGCTGGGGTCTTCAAGTGCTAAAATGGCTTCAAACTTCTTTATCAAAGGACTCCTTTGCTTGATGTGAAATCTTGGCCATTGGGGTAGGTTGAGGGAGCTCTTGGGGCCTTATTTGGACCCCTCCATGAGTGGAGGAACCCTAAGACTCCTTCCTTCTCTCTCATCCATCCAAAGTGTGGTCCAAGTACCTAAAAATAATGCATAGAACGTCCACAAGCACATTTGGCAATGATAAACATATTGGGGAAATTAACTTGCAATATACTTTGTTTACATGTGATAAAAGTACAAAAAGGCACAAGATGGAGCCCTAATATAGGGTTACATCACCAAGTGATGGAGAATTCCAACCAATGTACAGTACAATCATCCTGACACTCCAAATAACAGTCTTAACACTTGAAATAATCATTTGCAAGTCTAGTCAACTGATATGTTGCGTGAATTGAAATACCTAAACACTTTAATAATCAATTCAATTATCATTCAAGATCAAAATGCTCTTTTAGATGAGTTCTTATGTGTGTGATCCTATAGGTCCCATATTGTTACAACCTCAATTTTACATGTTTTTTTAGAATTGAAATGTAATAACTTTATTAATATGGACTTGAATTGAGAAGGTTGTATGCTTTTCTTCAAAGGATGGATTTCCTTGCAAATCTCCCTTTTATTGGAATTTCATAGTATCTACTATTTTGTTAATCCAATAATGGATATAAAAGAGGAGAAAAGAAGAAAAGTTCAAATATTAGAAAAAGATACAAGATAATGAATATTAAGCAAAATATTTATGAGAAATATATAGAAATCTCTAGAAAGTGGCATTAATGGCCACAATTGAGTAAATTTTGTTTACATGTGATTTCTAATGAAATAAATAGGAAAAGAGGAAAAAGGAAATAAAAGATAAAGAGAAATCCTAGAAAAGAAATCTTTTAATAAAGAAATAAGTAAGATAATGAGAAATAATGGATGCAAATGAATCTAGAAGGATAATAAGTATATTTCAAAAAGGATTTCGAAATCTTAGGATTTCTTGGGGTCCAAGGAGTCCCAATGGAGAAGAAGAAAGAGAAAATACAAATAATATAAAAGTCTTAATATGAGGATAATGTGCTATATAGTTAATGACTTTTTGGTGTTATCAAAAAGAGATACTATTTTCTTTAAGGAAGTAAAATTTCGTGGGCAATGGATTAAAAGCCAAACACAAAGAAGATAAAAGAGGTAAAATTTGGATTCCTTAATAAGTAAGGATCATGGATAAACAAGGAATTATTTAATGAGAGAATTTATTCTTAATTAAGGAAAGTAGGATTCCTAATCAGGAAATGCCTTGTTTTCTTCATGGGAAAGCATGTTAGGGCGTGGCTACCCTCCCCTATATAAGGGTTGGACCCTTAGCCTCAAGCCCAAGAAGATCTCGGGCATCCCACTCTCTCCTTCTTCTTATTTCCACATAAACCCTAATAAAGAGGAGTAGAGCAATCTCTGAAGCAATGAGGAGTCGTGACGGAGTGCGTTGGAGGCATGATGCTTCCCCAACAACCTAAGGGAGCTTGGCCATCATCTCCTTGCTCTCTCTTTTTCTCTAATCACCTGTAGCATGCCTACAAGGCCAGCTGACAAGGATGTAGCCACAAGCCTGACCCCAGCCGCCTTGGCCACAGCTTGGGGCCTCTGTGGGTGCGGCGGAAGGTGGCAGAAGTGAAGGGACCCTCGTCGGTGCCCTTCGAGCCCTGGGGAGGAGGGGGCAGCCTCACAAAGAGCTACAGTCGGAGACCGAGTAGGGTTCACAAGGAGGAAGATGACTGGGGTGGCGTTGGACGAAATTGCCCCTCCATGTACTATTGAATCAGGAAGTCGCACGGGGGTATAAGAGTCTTTTCATTATGTTCTCAGCTAAGCTACGTAATGCATGGGATGGTTGATGTGTCAGCATCCCATTGGTCCAAGTAAGTGAATCTTGCAAAATTCGTATTTAATTAATGGTAGCTAGGATTGGTGCATATAATATATGAATTTTGCTCAGAAAAATACGAGCAAACCATAAAAATAGTTTTAGAGCCTAATTCCTCTTACAATTCGAAAAGTAGTTAAAGTTTTCAACTTTAATGCATTAATGATTAAGAAACCCTAATATTGATGTTAATAAGATTGAGAAAGGTATTATGGGTGTTTTTAATCAATATTAACCAGTTGATTATAAAAAGGACAGATTAGATCCAAAAAGATGATCTTTATGCATAGTTGGTTTAATTTAGGGTTCCATGTACATGAATATGCTTTAATGGGCCTTAAAACCCTAATTTTGGTAATTATGACTCTTAATGGCTTTAATTGTTCAAATCTATGAATAAATCTAAGATATGATGATTCTAAGCTATTCTGAGTACAAATTTGTCTAATTATGGATAAATAGCCTC
Organism: Alisma plantago-aquatica; assembly: GCA_963693085.1. NCBI lineage: Eukaryota > Viridiplantae > Streptophyta > Magnoliopsida > Alismatales > Alismataceae > Alisma > Alisma plantago-aquatica. The sequence goes on along the minus strand of OY856412.1, from coordinate 266,368,001 downwards.
AATTTGGTAATTAGGGTTTCCTAGTGGATAAATGTGGAATTAGTGATAAATAGGGTTCATATGTGAATTGGACTATAATGAAATATGAGTTGTCAATTCAAACAAATTGAACATGATAATTGAGCTTAATGATCTTGACATGACTTAAAAAGATAAAGATGGTAGTCTTAGTGTAAAAGAGATATATTAGACTTAATTGACATTCAAGTATGCCTATGATGATGAAATTAGGGTTGGTGGACTAAAAGAGCATTAAATGTGATAAAAGCATTATGGAGGCTAAAACCCTAATAAAATCCTAAAGTTGGCCTAGAAATCCAAAGGTGGAATCCAAGTCAATCTTTAGGATGTTTTGAATAAAATAATGACACATGAATGTTATGCATTAATTTCAGGAAATTTTTGATTTCTTAATTGAATGTTCTTGATTATTCTTGCTTGTACATCGAGTTACTCTGAATCAGGTATGTGGTTATTTATGATTAACTGATGTAGTTTCACGGGGTTTTCTCAGATGATTGATCGAATTGAATGCAACCCAACTGTTGGATGTTCATATATGCAAATTCATAAAGTCACTTCGATTATCACAATTAATTTATAAGTGTGTATTCTTGCACCTGCATGCCATCCTAATGTATGATGCAATGAGGTCAAGCCCAAGAGGGAAGACCAATGGGCACCATGAGAGGTGACCCTAGGCACCAAGCTCAGGATAGAGAAGGTGGCCTTATGATATTGCATGACTAATGGGCACCATGAGAGGTCACCCCAAGAACCAAGCTCAGGATGGAGAAGGTGGCCTTAAGTCTATTGCAAAAGAGAAACCCTAAAGAGGGTATTCCAGGGTTAGGGCAAAAGCAGTGGAGAATGTCACATTGAAGACGTAAATTGGATTGTTAATTAACTTCATTGTGATATTTAGGTTGTTAGAAATATATGTGAAATTTTGGTTGTTCCCACATACCAGCATAATTATTTATCTCGACTGACATTTTGTTTGTCAGCGTTTTAGGTAAAGTTTGAAAAGAACAAATAGTTAGGTGATACATTGTGAATATATGAATTAAAGTACAAGGAAGATTAGTTAGAATAGACTCGTCTTAAGGATATAAGTTTAGATATATAAAATTTTAAAAAGGTATGAAAAGTTTTATTTTATTCCAGCTTTTCAGTATAGTTTTGGTAGAATTTAGTAATTATTATTGATTATTTGTCAAACCATTGATTCAGTTAATTAGGATAATGGATCTGACCTTTTGGTCTCCCTTAATTGGGGGTTACCGGGAGGCGGGGTCATTACATTTTGTACTAGAGCGTTGGTTCCTCATTTAATCCTTGGTAATTATTAAATTTTACAAACTCTATAAAACATGAGGGAGTTATTAGAGGATTTTATGATGACGAAGGTGTCTAGAAAAGGATCACGGTCTGGGGGCTGGTAAGATTTTCCTCCACCCCGCTAGTCAGTCACGAGGACTCCCAGATGCAGTGTGACTGCCTGGAAAATGTTTGAGGTTTTGACTCAAAATAAGATACCTATAGGACTCTCTCATCTATTTTCATCCCTTCTCAACCCTAATTCAATTAAGATTCTAAGGTTTATGGTTTTCTCTCTCTTCCTCACCCTCTTTAAGTAAGGGTATGAATGATAAGATCAAGGAATCCTCCACCAAATTAATGAAAAGCAAGTAAACAAGACGTCATGGACATAAGCTTAATTGTTTTAGCGTAAACTAAAGATTAGTTGCATGCTTAGGTTTTATGACATGTGTTGTCATGCCCTCAAGAGAGACCTGAGGTTAGACCTTCTTGTCAGGAGGATGGATAGAGAGTTATTATTGGAGGAAGAAACCTCCATTAAAGGTAAAGACCTGGCACATCCTCTGAGGATGATGCTAACCCTAACCCTAAGTGGTGGTTAGAGAGAGATGGCATAATGAGTTAGATGTCATGGTCGACCATGTGTGTGGGTTGACAAGCTTTTGGTTTTGGATACATGTGAGAAGTATGATCTATGTGAGGTTGGTTGACCTAGTGTCTTTTTGGCAACCCAACCTTAGTAGGGTTGTGCATGTTAGGGTGAAGGATAACTCCTTCATTGATGAGGTTAGTGATGAACATATAGAACCCTTATGGGCTTAGATGAGCATGGAAGAGTATGCACCTAGGGTACATCAGTAGTGATGGCAGTAGATTAAAACTCGAGCTAGAAGGGCATGTTGGATAGCTTATGAGATAAGCATAAAGAGCTATGGATAATTTTAAGTGAACGTAGGTTTCACCTATGTAGGTGTATGCATGTGAGCTTGATCCACCTTAGAGAGAGAAGCTATAGTGGTAGGGTTGTTTGTAGGGTTAATCTCTAGAGAGAAAGAGAGCAAAACCTGACCAGGAAGGTTGGAAGCTTAGACTCTGGGATATAAGGAACCCTGAGAAGTCGGGTATGTACGACCTAAATGAATGGTTACGGTGGTCTCGTGCATGACCCTTTGAGGCTTGTGGTATCTAGGTTTCTTTTAGAGGAACCAAACCCTAGAAACGGGAAGAGACTTCTTGAACCGATCTATGGAAGTAGTAGGTGCCTACCTTACCTTCAAAGGATAGGAAGAAGAGTTCCTTATACCATAAGAAGGTATAGTATCAAGTTGGAAGGAATCATACCTAGTTGTTTGTCCTTGAGGAGGGATCAACTCTGAGGTGTTGTTCAAGTGGAAGGATTATAGGACATGTACAATATACCTCATACATGTTTGGTTCATGGTTGGAAAGCTGAGCATGCAGTTAAACGACTGATGCATAAAAGTGAACCTAGGGTTCCTAGACCTAAAGAGGGGAAGTAGTAGTTCCTGGTACACCTGATGCTCACATGGATTCTTGAGTTCTTACGCATGGGAGCATGGCACTCCTCACATTTAGAGGAAAAGGACACCCCTTAGACTAAGGTATATGTTTGATGAACCCCTCACATATAGGTTGGTGACATGGGCATGTATGATGATGGTTCAATGTTAGGAATGAGAACAAGTATGACCTACCATGGAGACCTAGTAAGGTTTCATAGGTGGTCTGTTTGTTAGATATGTGCCTGAGTTGCTTGATAGGACTAAGCATGCTCATGTTGATGTAAACCCTAGACGCGAGGACATTTGTGACCTTTGTAGTTTCCTCCCATCCTTGGAGAGGGACCCTTCTCTAGGGTATGTACATGCTTTTTTTGGGTTTGAGGTAACCTGAGGAGGTCTCGTAGAATCTTGAGAAGCTATGTGGAGAGTATATAGTATGAGGATGAACCTACACATCCATAGATAACCATCTCTAAGTGCATATGGATGTGTTACCATGGAGGTAACCAATATGGGGCCTGACCGACGTAGGTAGGTCGCCATGATCCCTATGAGAGGATGTAAGTAAAACCACTAATGCCAAGAGAGATGATGGAGACTTGGGTAAGGTTTCAAGGTGGATATGTATTATGTTAGAATTCTAAGTCTATCCCAGGGTCAGGTAAGGATAAGACCGATGGGAGTAGGATTCACCTAATTCCCTAGTTGCACAAGACCATAGGGTCGGGAGGTAACAACTATCATTGTCTGAGGACCATGGGATAGGAGATTGATCACCTTCATGAACTCATAGGACCCAAAGGGCAGATGAGGAGGGCACTCTCTGGATGCATATGGGAAGAGGGATGACCCCAAAAGTGTCGACACCCTACAGACCTAGGGGAGATGACTAAGGATTGTGTGACAACCCAAGTATGTTGGAGACTAGTTTTCCACGGAAGTAACCCTGATGTTGAGATGTTCATGATGTGGAGACATGTGTTTCACGTTTCAACTAAGATTGGAAGGTGTACCGACAATGTGGGATGCACCATCTCTACTCTTAGAATGGGAAGAACTTTGTGTTTGGACAGGCGCCAAATGCTTATTTCCTCTCATTATGGGGGTGAGAGATAGAGTAGCATGCATGCCATACACTAAGGATAATGATGATGTGAGCTGAAACATTGCTACGATGTATGGGAATAGAGATAATAGCATACCCTTGTGGAGTGTACGATGTTGGATGGTTTACAAACACCAAGAGAACTAAGGTAGTCATCTTATAAGGATGTTCTTATTATGAGTTTTATGGAATTTATGAGTTATATAAGTTTGAGTTTGATAACCAAGAATATGAGTGCTGAGTTTTCTTGATGAAGATAGACCTAAAGTCCAATATGAGATGATAAGTGGAAAACATGGAGGTCTATGTCTTTACTGTTACCTAGCACATAAGGATGAAAGGTGGTAATGGATGCTCTTGTTGAGATGTAACTGCCTAGTTTAGCTAGTGGAAAGGCTGGTAGAGATGGCTAGGTGAACCCTAAGTTTGTGAGATATGTTGGGCTAACACTCATATATAATGAGATCCTTTGATCGAGTAATTGGTTGCTTGGTTAGCCAACCTAGGGCTTGATGTGATAGAAGTATGGTTGTAGAATCTCAGAAGCTCTTCTCTAGAAAAGAAGGTGATGAAACCCATGACTAGAGTGTTTTAGGGTTTCTGAGGAATCCACCTTGAGAAATCATGACATACAAGAGATAATGATTTTAAGTTCACCATACATCGTAGTACTACTAAGATAGTAAGTGGCAGTAGTACTTTGGATGACTAAGATGAAAAATGTACAGAGTTGCATAGGGCTTGTCACCATGCATGCCAGGAGGTGAAGGACGAACACCAATAACCCAGTGAGTTGATATAGAGGACAAAGAGTCCCCGTGAGGGGGAATGGGAGTTGATCACTATGGGCATTGTGGTGAGTCTCCCCTGGACCGAGGAAGGTCAAGATGCAATATGGGTTATGGTAAGATCGCTTTACCTAGATGACATAATTTAAGAGAAAGATGGAGTACTGTCAAGGGATAAATCTGGTTGAACTACATGTAAGAGAGAGAGAGAGATGGTTCAACTACACCATGATGCAAGTTCAAAGGTTCTTGAGTATGACCTAAAGATTCACTTCCATGAGGTGGAAGTAGATACATGAAGAACTCGATGTTAGTACACCTTATCACCCCTAACTGATGGTTAGCATGATCCAGACTAGAGGGTCTGATGAGAGCCTGTGTGCTTATTCAGGGTAATATATGGGGACAATTCTCATCCTATGTAAGTGTGATGATAGCCATCATATCCAGTATTGGGATGTAAGAAGCTCTGTAAGGGAGGTTGTGTCAGTCATCGCTTCATGAAGATGATGTCAGTGGAAAGACCTTGTGAAGGTCAGAGAGACCACAATGAGTGCATATGAAGTCACTTTGATCATGCGATGGCTAAGAAAGCCCAGGGGCGACATGAGTCGTGAGCTGATGTGAAGAAGACTGACATGCGTTCACTGTGGGAGAATATGTGATATGATAATCCGACCCCTCTGAGCTATAGCTGAGAAAGTTGAGTCCCCGATACATGGATCTATTTGAGATGGATTGGTGGATATGCTTGTGTGTATCCTTACCCCTTAGGATAACGTGATGTATGATGTGTTCCACGAGTCCGATCTAGATCACTATGTGAGATACCGAGCCATGTGTTGAACCATGAACCTATTAAGCTTCGAGAGAGAGGCTAAAATGTCCTGAGTCACCTGTGAGGGTACGAGATACTAAGGTGAGAGAGCACTCACATGTAAAAATATAAGATGATGAAGGTTCTTGGGAAGCACCATGGAGAGGTTAAAGCCACATGGGAGCCATGATGGACATGAGGAAGTCTTATCCTTCTTGTTTGTATGTTTGATGGAATTTTGAGGGAAAAATTCCTATAAGAGGGGAAGGATGTTACAACCTCAATTTTACATGTGTTTTCATAATCGAAATGTAATAAATTTATGAATATGGACTTGAATTGAGAAGGTTGTATGATTTGCTTCAAAGGATAGATTTCCTTGCAAATCTCCCTTTTGATTGGCATTTCGTAGTGTCTACTTTTTTGTTAATCCAATAATGGATATAAAAACGGAGAAAAGAAGAAAAGTTCAAATATTAGAAAAAGATACAAGATAATGAATATTAAACAAAGTATTTATGAGAAATTTATAGAATTCTCTAGAAAGTGGCATTAATGGCCACAATTGAGTAAATTTTGTTTACATGTGATTTCTAATGAAAGAAATAGGAAAAGACAAAAAAGGAAATAAAAGATAAAGAGAAATCTAGAAATGAAATCTTTTAATAAAGAAATAAGTAAGATAATGAGAAATAATGGATGTAGATGCATCTAGAAGGATAATAAGTATCCTTCAAAAAGGATTTCAAAATATTAGGATTTCTTGGGGTCCAAGGAGTCCCAGTGGAGAAAAAGAAAGAGAAAATACAAATAATATAAAAGTCTTAATATGAGGATAATGTGCTATATAGTTAATGACTTTTTGGTGTTATCAAAAAGAGATACTATTTGCTTTACGGAAGTAAAATTTGGTGGCCAATAGATTAAAAGACAAACGCAAAGAAGATAAAAGAGGTAAAATTTTGATACCTTAATAACCAAGGATCATGGATAAACAAGGAATTATTTAATAAGAGAATTTATTCTTAATTAAGGAAATTAGGTTTCCTAATGAGGAAAGGCCTTGTTTTCTTCGTGAGCAAGCATGTTAGGGCGTGGTTACCCTCCCCTATATAAAGGTTGGACCCTTAGCTTTGAGCCTAAGCAGATCTCAGGCATCCCACTCTCTCCTTCTTCTTATTTCCACATAAACCCTAATCAAGAGGAGTAGAGCAATATCTGGAGCAACGAGGAGTCGTGACGGGGTGTGCTGGAGGCATGATGCTTCCCTGACAACCTAAGGGAGCTTATCCATCATCTCCTTGCTCTCACTTTTGCTCAAGCCACCTATAGCATGCCTACAAGGCCAGCCGACAATGGTGCAGCCGCAAGCCTGACCCCAGCCGCCTTGGCCACAGCTTGGGGCCTCCACGGGTGTGACGGAGGGCGGCAGAGGTGAAGGGACCCTCGTCGGTGCCCTTCGAGCCTTGGGGAGGAGGGGAAGCCTCACGAAGAGTTGCAATCGATGATCGAGTAGGGTTCGCGAGGAGGAAGATAACTGGGGTGGCGTTGGACAAAATTGCCCCTCTAAGTACTACTGAACCTAGAAGACGCATGGGGGTATAAGAGTCTTTTCGTTATGTTCTCAGCCGAGCTATGTAATGCATGGCATGGTTGACGTGTCAACATCCCATTAGTCCAAGTAAGTGAATCTTGAAAAATTTGTATTTAAATAATGGTAGCTCGGGTTGGTACATATAATATATGAAATTTTCTTAGAAAAATACAAGGAATCCATTAAAAATAGTTTTAGAGCCTAATTCCTATTGAATTTCGAAAAGTAGTTAAAGTTGTCAACATTAATGCATTAATGATCAAGAAACCCTAATATTGATGTTAATAAGATTGACAAAGGTATTATGGGTGTTTTTAATCAATATTAACCTAATGTTTATAAAAATGATAGATTAGATCCAAAAGGATGATCTTTATGCATAGTTGGTTTAATTTAGGGTTCCATGTACATGAATATGCTTTAATGGGCCTTGAAACCCTAATTTTAGTAATTATGACTCTTAATGGCTTTAATTGTTCAAATCCATGAATAAAGCTATGATGTGATGATTCTAAGATATTCTGAGTATAAAAGTTTCTAGTTGTGGATAAATACCCTTAATTTGGTAATTAGGGTTTCCTAGTGGATAAATGTGGAATTCATGATAAATAGGGTTCATATGTGAATTGGACTATAATGAACTATGAGTTGTCAATTTGAAAGAAACTGAACATGATAATTGGCCTTAATGATCTTAACATGACTTAAAAAGATAAATATGGTAGTCTTAGTGTAAAAGAGATATAATTGACTTAATTGACATTCAAGTATGCCTATGATGATGAAATTAGGGTTTATGGGCTAAAAGAGAATTAAATGTGATAAAAGCATTATGGATGCTAAAACCGTAATAAAACCCTAAATTTGGCCTAGAAATCCTAAGGTGGAATCCAAGTCAATATTAAGGATGTTTTGAATAAAACAATGACACATGGATGTTATGCGTTAATTTCAGGATATTGTTGATTGCTTGATTGAATGTTCTTGATTATTCTTGCCTGGACATCAAGTTACTCTGGATCAGGTATGTGGTTATTTATGATTAACCACTTTAGTTTCACAGGGTATTCTCAGATGATTGATCGAATTGAATGCAACCTAACTATTTGATGTTCATATATGCAAATTCATAAAGTCATTATGATTATCAAAATTAATTTATAAGTGTATATTCTTGCACCTACATATCACCATGATGTATGATGCAATGAGGTCAAGCCCAAGAGAGAAGACCATGGGCACCATGAGAGGTGACCCCAGGCACCAAGCTCAGGATAGAGAAGGTGGCCTTATGATATTGCATGACTAATGGGCACCATGAGAGGTGACCCCAGGAACCAAGCTCAGGCTGGAGAAGGTGGCCTTAAGTCTATTGCAAAAGAGAAACCCTAAAGAGGGTATTCTAGGGTTAGGGAAAAAGCGGTGGAGAATATCACATTGAAGACGTAAATTGGATTGTTAATTAACTAGACTGTGATATTTAGGTTGTTAGCAATATATGTGAAATTTTGGTTGTTCCCACATATCGGCATAATCATTTATGCTGACTGACATTTTGTTTTTCGGCATTTTAGGTACAAGTTTGAAAAGGACAAACTGTAAGGTGATACATTGTGAATATATGAATTAAAGTACAAGGAGGATTAGTTAGAATAGACTCGTCTTGAGGATAGAAGTTTACAGATCTAAGATTTTAAAAATGTATGCAAAGTTTTATTTTATTCTAGCTTTTCACTATAGTTTTGGTATAATTTTGTAATTATTATTGATTATTTGTCGAACCATTGATCTGGTTAATTGGGATAATGGCTCTGACCTTTTGGACTCCCTAAATTGGGGGTTACTGGGAGGCGGGGTCGTTACACATATTATGTTGGCAATGAATGTACATAACTATCTTATGACATCACAAGCAATGAGTGGTGTCTAGTCGCACGTCATTGATACCCAATAGAATGGAAATTTGGGGAGAAACTTCAACATAAAATCCATGTATGGTGTTACAATGTTTATATAGTTCCTTTATCACTGATATCCATCTTAAACTAGAGGCATGGAGTAGTCATCCTCATTATTATTCAATCTTGTTCCTTAGACCAGAGCAGACTGAATGATAAATATGTAAGCTCAATATCACATATTGACTCACATGCGTATTGCCATACTTTTCTAAATCTCGCTAATCAAGAGGCCTTGGATATGATACTCCTATCAGAGGGACAAATCTCATATCTATCACTCACATTCAATCCCCATGTGTCAAAGTCACCCAATCATCACTGTTATAACAACCCATCTCAGGACTATGTTTGATGATGTCAAAGTGTACCCAATGACATGTGATGAGTGTAGTGATTTTAGGTCTAAAAACCACAACCACCACCATCAGTGTGAGACCTGACTATGACTTCCATGATGATGGCTTCCATGTGTCAGTTTCATAGTGGGTATGTCTGATACACTGTTCCCTAACATGTATATGTGTTCTTGGTTTGATATTGCCATATCATGACTAATGAGATTTAGTCATCAACCAACTCGTACTCTGATCTTATGTGTTATTGTTTTCTATCTACCTTCCACAATAACAACTAATCAGGGACATAATGAGAATGTATATATTCTTAACATTTGTATGATCTCATTCTTCCAAGTCACATACTTGAAGAAATACATCATTGAGTAATATCATTCTCTAGACATGTATTATGCAATTCATTATCTCATAACTAAATATACAAAATAAATTGTAAGCTTGCCTTTATTATTTATCAAATTAGGTATCTAATGCTATATCCCAATCATCATATGATTGGCTCTCTGAGTATGTGTGTGATGATGTAGGTACCATATAATGTTGGCAATGAATGTCCATAACTAGCTTATGACATCACAAGTAATGAGTGGTGTCTAGTCGCACATCTTTGATACCCAAGAGAATGGAAATTTGGGGAGCAACTTCAACCTACAATCCATGTATGGTGTTATAGTGTTTGTATAGTTCCTTTATCACTAATATCCAGCTTGGACTATAGAGGCATGGAGTAGTCATCCTCATTATTATTCAATCTTGTTCCTTAGACCAGAGCAGATAGAATGAGATATATGTAAGCTCAATATCACATATTGACTCACATGTGTATTGCCATAGTTTTCTCAATCTGACTAATCAAGAGGCCTTGGATATGATACTCCTATCAGAGGGACAAATCTCATATCTATCACTCACATTCAATCCCCATGTGTCAAAGCCACCCAATCATCACTGTTATAACAACCCATGTTTCAGGACTGTGTTTGATGATGTCAAAGTGTACCCAACGACATGTGATGAGTGCAGTGATTTCAGGTCTAAAAACCACAACCACCACCACCAGTGTGAGACCTGACTATGACTTCCATGTGTCAGTTTCATAGTGGGTGTGTCTGATACATTGTTCCCTAACATGTATATATGTTCTTGGTTTGGTATTGCCATATCATGACTAGTGAGATTTAGTCATCAACCAACTTGCACTCTGATCTTATGTGTTATTGTTTTCTATCTACCTTCCACAGTAACAACTAATCAGGGACACAATGAGAATGTGTATACTCTTAACATTCGTATGATATCATTCTTCCAAGTCACATACTTGAAGAAATATGTCATTGAGTAATATCATTCTCTAGACATGTATTATGCAATTCATTATCTCATAACTATATACAAAATGAATTGGAAGCTTGCCTTTATTATTTATCAAATCAAGTATTTAAAGCCATATCCCAATCATCATATGATTGTGTCTCTGAGCACACATACCAATAGACTCCCACTTGCACTTAGAGCCAATCACCCACAGATCTCATCCTGAGTGACCTAACATGACCTTCATGCTTCTGTTGAGCAAGTGCTTTTACAGTGGGTTTAGCAACGTTTGCTTTAAGTTGATATTTTCCAATTTTCACATCTCTTTGTTGGATGACTACTCGTATGAGATGGAAGGGTCATAGTATTCTATCTGAGAATCACAACCTAACTAGTAGCTCCATTGTTGTGGTTTGTATTTCTCCTATGTCATCAATGGTTTGGAACCTCACATAAGTTCACCCATGTGAACTTCTTGATCCATACAATATCCGCTATTGTTCTCTTAACATAGAGATACTCAGATTCTTTTATAGATTCGAACAACTGTCATTAATTCAGAACCCTTTGTAGCTTACAGTTCTCATTTAATGTCACACATAAATTTAGATTGCAATCATTTTATCAGATTGGAAGCTTTACATCCAACACTTCCTTATTACCATAAACAAGGAACCAATCATTTAAGTGCTTTACAAGTATCTAAGGATGTTCTTTATGATAGTCCATTGACTCTCAGTGGTATCTGACATATACCCTCTCGTCATGTCAAATACATATGAGATTTCTAGGTAGGTATATATATGCCCTCTCATCATGTCAATATATATGAGAAGATTGGATATCCATTCGTCATGTCCAATACATACAAATTTCTAGATATCTTCTCATCATATCCAATACATATGAGATAACATGATAAGTACATAGAATTGCATTCAAGATAGATCTAATGGCATCTATCCATGTTTCCCTATTCTTCGTAATAATTGGGACATTAGGCTCCTAAAAGACTAACTCCATGGAACATGGACAAGTTTTCCCTCACTGAGTCTTGCATGTTGAACCCTTCAACATCTGGTCAATGTATGTGTTCTTACTTAGGTCAATAAGATTTTTAGATCTATCTCTATAGACCTCAATCCCTATCACATTGGATGCTTCACCTAAACCCTTCATATATAAGGTACTTTCCTTGCAAGTTTTAACATTTATAGGATAAGGACGTTATTCCACATCATTATGAAGAATATCAATATGCTCCCACTCAATCTTTTGTAATCACTGATTCCATCTTCATTTTGACTCTAGTCAAACCCTTTGACTATCTTTTCAAATCAAAGATTTTAACTCTGAGATTCTTACTTCAATCCTCAGATTGACCTTTGTAGCTTATAGACTTTATTTGCATTAATGGATTTATAAACCTTTAGGTTGTGTCATGTACACATCCTCTTAATTATTCCAATTTAAGGAATATGGTTTTAACATCCATATGCCAAATATCACAATCATAATAAGCTACAACAGCAAGCATGATCCAGATGGATCTAACCAAGGTAACAGGTGAAAGGCTTCATCATGTTCAACAACATGAACTTGTTTGAAGCTCTTTGCAACCAATCTACACTTCCATATTAGTCTTCTTACAAAGATCCAAATGAACCCTATGGGTTTTACCCCTTCAGGTGGATCCACCAAGGTCATACCTTGTTGGTTACATGGAGTCCATCATTGATCTTATGGCCTCAAGCCATTTCTCAGATTTTGATCCCTTAGTATTTTTTCTGACTCATCTATATGATCAACTTGTCTCCATTTTGTGTAATAAGATATCACAATCTTTCAAAATCAAGGGATGTTCTACTATAACTAGGATTTATGTGATTACATAAGGAACTAGAGATTCCACAACAACTTGTGATTCTCCTTGTTCCTATCATACCTCTTTAGGTTCTATGTTTTCTTGTGTATATTTTGAGTTCCACTTTTACTCCCAATGATTCCTTTGGGACTAAGTTTCCTTTAGGAATTCAACCATCCTAGCCACAAACACTTTGTTATCAGATTAGAAAATAAGTAGTATCCAACAAGATAACATTCATGTGATTTGTGGATAAATACTTTTAAGAAACTATTTTCTTATACAGGTTTTCAATCCCAATCACTACAAAAGACTCATCGGGACACTTCCCATGCTATATCTCAAATGGTGTCTTTTGAACCATTTTAAACGGTACATAGTTTAGTGTTTAAGCATTACCCAAAACATGTTGTAAGATTAGCTAGAATTTATTGATAATCTCACCATGATTTTACAGGGTGTGATACCTTCATTCTGACACATCAGTATGTTTTAGGTGGAGTTCATTATGACACACTATCATGACCTCCCAGAAGGTCCTCAAACTATTGGTTTACTTATTTCAACATCGATCATATTGAGGTGTCTTAATACTTTTACCAATTTAGTTATGTACTTCATTTATGATCTCCTTGAATACTTCAAGAGATCCAAACTTGTATTTCACTAAATACAAATTTCTCTCGATAAATTACAAAAAGATCTAATTGTTACCATGTGTCAGCTTGAAATGTACTTTCCTCCTTCATTTTTTGATATCATGGTTCATCTTGTAGTACATATTACAAGGGAGGTGAAGATGTTGGGTCCAATTTTTTTACACTGGATGTATCCCTTTGAATGCTACATGAGTGTTTTTGAAGGTGATGTTCGGAATCGTTATCGTCCTGAAGGAAGTATTATTGAGGGTTATGTGGCTAGGGAGGTGATGGAATTTTGCAATGATTTTTTGAATTCCAATGAAACTTCTACCGATATAAAGAATTCCCATCACACTGAATCTTATTGTGGCAAAGGAACTCTGGGAGCACGAGTGAAAGGAATTAGTTTTGAGTTGTGGGAACAAGCACATTTGTATATTTTACACAACATCGATGAACTTAGTATCTACATCACATAACACAATGACCTTATCAAGAGAAATCATCCGCGATCCAGTTCAATGTGGCTTGCAAGAGAGCATAATCAAACATTTATTAGGTGGTTTGAAGAGAAAGTCTTTAATCAATTATCTGAATCACCGAATAATGTTGCTGAGAACATAAAATGGCTCTCCTTTAAGCCAAAAATGGATGTCATATCGTATGAAGGTTATGATATAAACGGATTGTCATACTACACAAAACGTCAAGATGAAAGTAGTGTGTTCCAAAATAGTGGGGTCACAGTTAATGTTTGTTCATTGTATTTTCCTAGTGTCAAAGATAAAAGCCCACGTGAAGCTGAGATGTTATATTACATCATCATTGAGGACATTTGGGAATTGGACTATACAATTTTCAGAGTTCCTATCTTTAGATGTAATTGGGTTGATAACAACAAAGGAGTTGTAGTAGATGAGTTGGGTTTTACATTGGTGAATTTTGAAAAGATTGGAGAGAAATATGAGCCATTCATCATGGCAGACCATGCAAAACAAGTATTCTATATTGATGACTCGACAAATAAAATTTGGTCTGTCGTTCTTCATGGAAAAAGACAATTTACTGTGGATCCTATAAATGAAGAAGAATACTATGAAAAGTATGATGATTCCAACCCATTCTCAGTTGGTTTTCCAAGTGTAAATGTTGAAGTTAACACCGATGAATACTATAAATGTCAAGACCATGCTGAAGGAATTTTAGTTGACTAACAACTCAACCAATACTAGAGGCATGTATTCTTTAAATTATACATTTGATTATCATTCAAGCAAATAATCTGTTAAATATACATCATATATTACCACTTGTTCTTTTATTATCACTTATGTTTCTTTTATCATGTATACTTGCAGGTGGTTCTAAAATGGCAAGTGAAGATGAACATTCTGAGCATGAGCACCATGAGGATGGTAGTGGTGATGCTAAGAAGTGTAGAGGTCCCACACTGATGCGTAAGATGCAGGATCTTAGGGCCAAAGGGGAGAAATTGACAATCCAGTTAGATGGTGCAGGAGCACCTATTGGGGAACATGCTAGTACTTTTAAGCATTACATAGGGGCTACTACGTACAATAAGGTGTCAATAGATATAGAAAAATGGCATGATATTTTTGTTTCCTTGAAAGACATCCTATAGAAAGATATAGCGCTGAGTTGGATTTTGATACTATATTATCATGTTTTTTGTTTATTGATTCTAATTTTTTTCTTGGAAATATATCGTTTTTGAAATAACATTATCGCTTCATTTGTATGTATAGGGCATTTTTCATCTAAATGAAAAATACCACAAGAAAAGAGTGCTGCATCGTTGTGGTGTACGATGGAGGGCTTTCAAGACCTATCTCAAAAGGGATGATATACATAATCCTAAGCAAAAGAAGAAAGCAACCGATGTATACCCATTTATAGATCCTGAGGTGTGGGAAAGATTTGTTGCATCTAGGAAATCGTAAGAATTTTAGGTAATAAGGATTGCAATACCTAATTTTATTACAATTAATGTATTATATATGTATATGTTTGTCTACATGTAAATTGCAATACCTCATTTTAAATGATCAGGCTATTCATGGGGCCCAAAAGGAAAGATGGGCAAAAAATGTGCATAACCATTACTTGGGGCCAAAAGGTTATGCCTTCTCCCACGAACAACTGGAGAAGCAACTCTCCTCTGGAGAAGAGTCTAGTTAAAAATAGTTGAGCGTCCACCCCGTTACCAAATTTGGGTTGATGCTAGAAAAAAATAAAGTAGGTGAATTTACCAACCCTACAACTAAGGAGGTGGCACAAAATATGGTAAGTTCATCACAACTAAGTAATTAAAGAGTAACTCACACAAAATTTGATTTTTTTATTATGAATTGATTGTAATTTAATATTAACTATGAATAGATTGATCTCCATGAGCAAAGAAAGGAAGGAAAGTTCATACCAGTTGGCTGTATGGCTATCAGTTGCCCTTGGTACGAAGGAGCATCCTGGTTGTATTAGGGCATTAGGAGCTGGCATAGGATTCAAATCTTATTTTTTCCCTTACAACCTAGAAGAGGTCGCGTAATTACACATGAAGAGGTTGAAGCATTAGTAGATAAGAAAGTACAACAAATAATATCTTCACTTCATCCTACTCAACCTTCTCAACCTCCTCAAACCGTGCTTCTCTCAGATGATGAGGTACAAATCCATGCTCCAATTGTAGAAGGTTGTGGGAGCGCTCCCAATGACCCACCACAACAATCTACAGTAAGTTTGTTCTATATGTTGTTTTATTGGTATGATATATAGTAAGTATCTGGTTTACCGCTTCGTATATAACTTATATTATTTCAATTCTAGGTTGGTATGAACTGTAAACTTGCAGTGGAGGTTCCAAAGTATAATGTAGTGGCAGTGGGTAAGGTATACGGCCTCGGTCGTACATTGCATTGCCAACACGTTTCTGATGACATTTGTCATGTGTCCATCCATCTTGTGTATGATGGAATGGGGGATAAACCACTACCCATATATAATCATGAATATAGTACAGTTGAATAACAAGAGGGTGCTATGGTGGGTTGGCCAAAACACTTGGTTATCAATGAAAAGGTATATATCTGAAATCTACTAGGTTGTTCATATTTGATTACATATATGAACTTGTGTAATATAAGTATGTTATTTAATTAATAGGTAATTTGTAAACCAAAAAGTAAAAATTCTACTAATCGTCCTCCTATGCCCAAGCCTTCTTTCATTCCCGAAGTTACATTCGACAAATCAGGAAGCAAATGTAAATGTTTGTGTTGATACTTAGTGAACCAAAGCTCGGGATCACATATGTTGGTCAATTTATCAAAAAATGCAGCTGGGAGGGACTCCGAGAATTTTATTTTTCTTGATAATATTAAAGATTTGTTCTGGTATGATTGTCTAAATACTTTGATATTAGAAGTATGGATAAGGTAAGGATTCATCAATATAGAAAACTCCAATATAAATTTTTATCTTATTTCAAATATATGAAATGATTACAAATGTTTTACAGCCATTTATATACTGAGATGATAAACTTTGATATAAGGAATGTTGGATTCTTAGTTCCTTCAATCACTAGTCAAGTGGAGACACACATTGAGGATGTGAATGAGTACTTCTGTACTGCATTCAAATATTTTGCAGTGTGGGAAAGGAAATTATCCTAATTCCTTTTAATGTCAAGTAAGTATTATTATTCAATATATTTTAATATTGACTAAATTTATAATTCTAATATTTGTTTTCAATATGCATTTTACTCAGATCTAGACATTAGGAACTAGTGGTGGTTGTCCCAAAATTGATGACTTTATATTATCTAGACCCAATGGGAATAACAGCAAGGAGTCACAAACTGAGATTGCCAACAATGGAGTAAGCATAAATTTAGTTTCTACCACATCAATTGTTATGCTTCAACATCATATTTCTACTTAGAATTTCTATTTTGACAACTATCATAGTCAATTAATTGATAGGGGTATTAAGGCTTTTTTGTGAAGGTGGAGGAATAATACCCACCAAATTAAATACATTGAGTTTGAAAAATATCAAGGTAACTACTTTGATGGCTTAGTCTTATATATGTACAACTCTTATAGTAATGTATATGTCAACCCTTATAGTCTTATCTCAACTATTTTTATAGTAGTTTACTAACATTAAGTATAATTCTTTATTTGTAGTGTCACATACAAAATAATGATTGGGCTTGTGGCTACTATGTAATGAAATATATGCAAGCTATTGTCAGAGAATCATCAAATGACATTCAGAGTACTATAGATCAGGTAATAAAGAATAACATCATAAATTTACAAGTGAGATGTACTCATTTTATAAAATATTAGCATGTGGATTTTCTGTTGCAGATCTTTACAAGTTAGGAGCCTTACACACTTGATGAGTTAAATGAATTCCAAGAAGAGTGGTCAAAGACTTTTCTTAATGAAGTGAATATAGCATTGGATAGAAAGCATAGCTTCATTTGTGTATGTAGTTTTGAAACATCAAACTTTTGTATCTGACATAATTTATAATATCATCTTAGACTTGCAATCTATCATTGTTGTTGGTATGTGCTATGTGTATGAATGTTAGTATGTGCTATGTCTCAATTGAATGAATCTATCTTAGACTTGCATGAATGTCAATATGTGCTATGTGTATGAGTATTTATCAACTGAATATGTGAATTCTTGTTGTTATGATGTGTGTGGTTTGGAGATTGATACATCAATTCAAAAAAGATTGGACATAAAAGCAGCAAATGGCTTTGGAATGCATTTCTGACTTGCATCATTGCATTTGCAAGTCTATTTCTATTACATGTTTTGAACTATGTAAAGCAGATTTCTGTTCTACATGTTTCTGTTTTGAAGATTTTTGTTATGTAGAATTTTTCTTTAAAAAAATGTGACTTCTAGGGTTGGTTATTTAAAAAAGCCAACCTTAGAGGCCTGCTGCATCGGTTTAAAAAAAAAATGACCTAGAAGCTTCAACGCAAATTTATCAGATACTTATGTACCCTATTCGGTCAGTTTTCCTCAAATAACTGACCTTATATCTTCGAAAATAAAATCTCCAGGTACCCTTTTGGGTCGGTTTTCTACATATAACCAACCTTAGAGTTCTCTAGGGTCGGTTTTTTGACATACCTGACCTAAAAAGTTCGCAAATTAAAATCTCAGGTACCCTGTTGGGTCGGTTTTATTCAAATAACTGACCTTAGAGGTCTATAGGGTCGGTTTTTTGAAATAACCAACCTTAGAGATGTCGAGATCAATAGCTCATTTTTGTAGACCTCTAGGGTCAATTTTTTGACATAACCGACCTAAAAAGTTCACAAATTAAAATCTCTAGGTACCATGTTGGGTTGGTTTTATTCAAATAACCGACCTTAGAGGTCTCTAGGGTCAGTTTTTTGAAATAATTGAGCTTAGAGATGTCGGGATCAGATCATTTTTATAAACCTCAAGGGTCAGTTTTTGTACCTCTCTAGGGTCGATTTTTGTACCCCTCTAGGGTCAGTTTTTGTACCTCTCTAGGGTTAGTTTTTGTACCCCTCTAAGGTCAGTTTTTGTACCCCTCTAGGGTCATTTTTTGTTCCTCTTTAGGGTCGGTTTTTGTGCCTCTCTTGGGTCGGTTATTGTAGCTCTCTAAGGTCAGTTTTTTATATTTATAAACCCACCCTAAAGAGAAAATTCTTTAGCGATGGCCACCTAGGCGTCGGCCAAAAAGTGACGCTACAGGCTTAAAATAACCGACGCTACAGGTCATCATGTACTAGTGACTAGGAACATAGAAAACACTACCCTAGCTCTAGTGCCCCCTCTATCCCTGAGGACCAACCCTTTTTTTTTCCAATCACCTATACTACAACAGTACCCCATGCGCTTGTGGGTGGCCTATTTAGTTTTGTGATCGACTTGGTTAGCGCCAATACAAATTTTGAAAGTTTTCCCTCCCGTGTGTTCTGACCTCATGGGGCACATTTAGTCGAGTAAAATTGGCTAGTGTGTAGCACCTCTAGCGGACACACCACTTGGGATGTGAAATGGCCGTCTACTTGTGCAAAATGGTCATTTGGCTTGGTGTGAGATGCCTATCTCACGTACACCAAACATCCATTTGGTTTGGTGCAAGACACTCATCTCACTTGCACCAAATGTACTCATTTTGGGGGTACATCAAGTTGAGTACTAATTTGAATTGAATTGCCAACATATGTGCAGATTTGGAAGGTGTGAAATAGCCATTTTACTTAGCAAAATGACCGTCTCGCGTGTGAGATGACTGTTTTGCTGGGTGAGACAACCATTCTATCGCATGTAGGTTGTGAAACTTTTAGAAAAGTTGCAAAAATTCAAGATCTACTTGTCCTTTCCACTCCCGCTTTAGTCCCACATTGGTTGGGGACTGGGAACCCCAACCCTTCCTCTATATAGAGGGGTACTGGGGGCTTCCCAAAACACAACTACTACACAAAAAATTGAGAATTATTTCATCTAACAAGTGTTGTCCTCTCTAGTTGTGGTAACCATGAGAGCCCAGGAAAGTCCTACCTGAATAGGGAGGGATAGCAATGGGAGAGCAATAACTGAGAATCATTGTTGTGGAAGAGTATGTTGGTGACTAGTACACCAACAGGAGGGACAACTCCTTATTGTCGGTTCCTTCAGGATGACATGAGTTCTAGTTGGTACATGTGGACTACTCTAGAGGTAGGAGTCTATTGATGACTGCTAGGAGGGCAACGTCAACTCACAGAGTGTGGTGAGATTTGAGGAGTCGTTGTAGTAGTTGTTCGAGTTTGATGTCCATGGAGGAGCAGTCAGACGAATCTAAGTGTGACTAGGAGCTACACAACCACTGTCCAAGATAGAGTTCACATCTACATCAATGAGGATTGTCGCTGGACTTGCTTCAGGACCAGGTTTATCTTCGTAAAACCATCCTTCACATTACATTCTTATTGACGCGATCAATTGGCTGATGGGAAATATGTCAGTAAATTTTTTTATTTTAGTTGCCTTTCTGATGCCATATTTTCCTGCATACGGGCCACAAAATTTCATGATTTTGATACGAAGAAATAAGGTGAGAAGTGGTTGTTGCAACTCTAGGAGCTTGTGGATCTCAGACATGATGCATAAAAAAATGCAAAGACCTACAATGAGAAAACAAAGACATGGCATTATAAGAAGATCAGGAGGAGGGATTTTTTTTTGAAGGAGCAGGTGTTGGTTTTCAATATAAGATTTGAACTCTTCCCAAGGAAGCGTACATCCAAGTGTTCTAGTACCTTCCTAGTCTTGTAGGTTTTTTCATATGGAACAATAGAGTTGTAAGGCAAGCAATCTATGTTCAAGGTTAACAAACGTCGTTGCAAGCTCTACACTACAGGAAGAAAGATAGAAACAAGATCATTATGCTCCCTAGCTAAACCATGTTGAAGAATAATGAAGTCTACTTCCAAACTCTAAACCAAAGGCCTTTGTGGGAGACGTCCCCACATTTAGATAGTTACTTTTGTTTTGTTTTTAATTGTTTTACCTAGTTAGTCATGAACTTTCGAATCAGGATTCATGGTACTAAGCTAGTGCATTTGTGTGTAAAAATAAGTTATCATCGTTATTTTTTGCAGGTGGAAACTATTTCTATTAGATTGAACAAGGAGATAGAGATAGGGAAAAATCATGATGCCACACGGTGTGTGGGCCACCCTACACAACATGTAGAAAATTTCACAAATTCTGAAGCTTCACAGTGTTTCTCCTTATGGCGTTTTCAAAGAAAACACAACGTGCAGAATGTCAAAGAAAATTTTAAGTTGCATGAATGTCAACAACACACTATGTCAACCACAGACACGACATGTTGAATTTGTTTGATGGAGATCATGGTTTTACAAAAAAAATCCATCTTATAGCATGTTGCCTTCATTTATGTCGTGTGAATTTTAGAAGAAAAATGACCAAATTTTAGAGAGAACTCGGCTTAAGACATGTCCGCATCATCCATGATGTGTAGTGTTAAGATGAAAAGTCATCCAAGTCCTCAGTAAATCAGCTTTATGTCGTGTAGCAAGTTCGTTCAGCATGTGATCCAACATAGGTTGGGGAAATTTGATCAGACGTTATGTTGTGTGCTCCTGAGTTAAGTCGTGTCACGATGCAACTTAAGAGAGCAAACCCTAAATTCAGTTCATTCCATCCCAATCCTCATGTTGTGCAGACACCTCCTATCTCCACCCTTTCTCCCAACCTTCAAGGTGTGGATGACGACCCTCACACTGTGGTGTGCCCTTTGCCAACCACCACCGCACACCACCATTGTTGCAACTCCAGCAATAGGAAGGAAACTAAGACCTCTTTCATCACCACTCACTGTTCTCCATAATCCCCTCGTGAAGGAGAGTCAACCACCACCCACCCTCACTCGCTCACAGATCAAAGATCTATCCACCAAGATCAACCAAGGGAAATTGAAGCAAAAACCACTATCTCCGCCTTGAAATAGGGATTGCAAAGTCTCGACATGCTATAGGTACCGCCTTTACGACATGTTCTTCTCAACCTAGATCAATGATATATCAACAATCCTAATTGTGTGCGGTTCTCTACTATTTTATGTCGCTCTTAGCAAAGAATATAAGAAGAACGACATCAAGATGCCATGTGGCCACTTCATTACGATGTGTTGGCCCACACAGAAGCTCAAATATGCTCAGAACAAAGACTTTTGCAAAGAGAAATAGGATGGTTTCCATGAGTCAGATGATGAGGTAGTATGTTACCATGGTAGGATGGTAGTACCTGATGCCAATGACTTAAGGAAGTTAGTCATGTAGGAAACTCATTCATCCATGTATGCAATGCATCTAGGGAGCACCAAAATGTATCATAATTTGAAAGATATGTATTGGTGGCTCAGACTGAAGAAATATGTAGCTGTGTTTGTTATGCGGTGTCCAGTGTGTTAGTAGGTTAAAGCTGAACATCAGAAGCCCACAGGATCAATGCAACCTTTACCTATACCACAGTGGAAATGGGATCATGTGACCATGGACTTTGTGGTTGGTTTACCCAGAATAGCCAAAAGTCATGATTCTATTTGGGTGATAGTTGATATTTTGACTAAGTGAGCACATTTTCTTCATGTCAAAACAACCTATATTGCTGAGAAACTTGCACATATCTATATAGATGAGATAGTGTGATTACACAGGGTTCCAACTACAATTGTTTCTAATAGAGGTCCCCAGTTCATGAGTTGTTTCTGGGAACGACTACATAAAGCATTGGGTACGCAGTTAAGATTCAGTACTACCTTTCACCCACAAACAGATGGACAATCTGAGAGGACTATACAAACCTTGGAGGATTTGCTTAGGGCATGTGTACTTCAGTTTGTAGGAAGTTGGGATCTACACTTGAGCTTAATAGAATTCACTTACAACAATAGTTATCAGCACAGTATTGATATGGCACCATATGAAGCATTATATGGTAGACGTTGTAGATCTCCATTGTGTTGTTATGAAACAAGAGAATACACTACTATAGAAATGGCTTATAACGTCAATTTTAAAGGCGTCGGTTGTATAAATACATCGACACCTAAAACCTAAAGTGTCAGTTTAATAAAAAAACTGACATCTATATGTTAAGGGTGACCAGACACGGGTATCACTTTTATTCAGTGTCGGTTCCCTAATAATAAACTGACGCCTAAAATTAGCCACCAAATCCAAAATTTCCAGGAAAAAAATTACCTCCAAAATTTAACATATGGCGTCGGTTATTAACTATTAAACCGATGACGAAAGGTTATTTGCGAGACAGAAATTAGGCACATTTTGGTTGTCGGTTTTGCTACAATGACGGATGCTTATGGGTTTTCCCGCATTGTTCCCGGGAAATTTTTCACACCCTTTGAGTGTCAATTTTCGAAAGAAATCGAAGACTATGGTCATTAATCAAGAACAATTTTTTTAATCGGCATATGTATATAGACATCGGTTTTTGTCTAGTAAAAACCAATGACTATCATTGAGAATAGGTGTCGGTGTGTTTGTAGAACTATCACGTTTAGTTTTATGTGTCGATTTTATTTAAGAACCGACACCTATTGTTAACTTAACAGCACCCGCGTGAGCCCGACTCTTCCCCTTTCTCTGTTTCATTCATTCTCACACTACTCCAGGGTTTGGTCCGGTGATTTCTCCTCTGCCCCCACCTCCGCCGTTGCTTGCTCTGGCCGCACGCTACTCCGCTCGCTTGCTGGTCCTCTGCCCACCTCCGCTGCCGCTTGCCCTCTACCCCCAGCTCGCAGCTTTGGGGGCCTTCTATCCTGCTCTGGCGGCCTGCTCTCCCCGCACCGCCGGCCTTCTCTCCTACTCCGGCGGCCTGCTCTCCCCACACCACTGTCGCTCACTACTGCTACTCTCCCTGCCGACATCGCCGAAGGTACCTACTCTGCTCTTATTCCTCCTCTTCTTCCTCTGCCCTCAAGTAGGTATCCTGCTCCGCAATCGTGTGAAATCACAGGTTGGCACAGTTGTGCTGCATAGAACGACCGTGTTGGCTGATTTTGTGCTATATTGCTCAATTATAATCAGATAGCTACATTTGTGTGTAATGATTATCTTGATGATGAACATGCATCTACATTTGTGTGTATTTGTGTGGATGATTTTTTAAAGGGAGTGGTTTTTTAGATTAAATGACTACAGAAGACATAATATTAACTCTAGCATAATTTCATGCCTAGGTGATATTAATCTTTGACATATTAATTTTTGCTGAGACATAGGTGATATTTTTCTTGATTTAAACATGATTGGGAATTATTATGACTAATTTTTCCCATAATGAGACAATTTTTACAATACCTTGCTCTTGTTCCAATTGTTGGACAATTCATATACTCTCAATTGGGAAATATTATTACTCTTCTAAAATTATTCTTATAATGTTGAATCGGGTCAATGACCACGCCTGCTATTGTGCCTGAATTATGCCATGTATGTTTGTGAAAAGTGAATCTTATCACTCTAATTGTGAATTATTGCATGTTTGAAACTTGGAGAACAGTGGGAAATGTTGCTGAAATTTTCTTGAAAACCCAATACACATTATACACTTACTAGTGAGATTAGGTGTTCAAGAATGGGATAGGTGGTACACATTTATTATATATAAGAATGACAACACATGTATTTGTTGGTCTAGAAACTCATCCAAGATTTACTCATTAGGAGTAAATCTTGGATAGTCCCCAGTTTGGGACTGTTCTTGAACACCTAATCTCACTTAGGATGTAAGTGTATAATGTGTATTTGGTTTTCAAGAAAATTCTAGTAGCATTTCCCCGTTTTTTCTTGAAAACACATGTATTTGTTGGCCTAAAGTTTTAACCATGCAAAAACTCTAATCCTAGACCCTAATCTTGTTGTAATATATACTTGTTTTTTCTTTGATCATAGAATGGATAGATCATGGATGTCCATTCGCAATCGCTGCACCCCAGAGTTTATATCTAGTCTTAACCAGTTTATTAGAATTGCTGAGGAACATAGGAAACAACTTGGAGATAGGTTCTACTATCCATGTAGGCATTGCGGTAACAACTTGAAAGTCAGCACTGGTGACGAAATCAAAAGTCATGTCATGAGCAACGGGATTATACAAGGCTATACAGAATGGCACTGGCATGGAGAGATTTCAAACCCAAAACCAGTGGATGTCGATAGAAGTGCTTGTGTGGAAGAAGAAATTGCCTCTGATGACATAGATGTGAATGAACCAGTTCCAATAGATATCGTTGATGCGATGCTGGATAGTTGTGGGGTAGAGCACACCGATCCACCTCCCATTTTTAGAAACATTGTGCATGATGCTGAGATATCGTTATACGTAGGTTGTACTAAGTTTATGAAGTTTAGCACTGTGTTGAGATTGTATAAGATGAAAGCTAACAATAAATGGAGCGAGAAAAACTTCACGTCATTGTTGTCTTTGTTGAAAGAAATGCTTCCTGAAGGAAACGGGCTGCCAATCTCAACATACCAGGTAAAGAAATTGTTGTGCCCAATGGGAATGGATGCCAAGAAGATACACGCATGCCCGAATGATTGTGTATTATTTCAAAAGGACTATGTGGATTTGAAAGATTGTCCAAAGTGTAGGGCGTCATGGAATAAATTGACGACTTCAGGGGAGTCCAAAACTAGTTCTCCTACCAAGGTGATGTGGTATCTACCTATAATATCACGATTTCAACGCTTGTTTGCCAATCCGATAGATGTGAAGAATTTGAGGTGGCATGCAGATGTTAAGAAAAATAATGATTGGATCCTACGACATGCGTTTGATTCCCCACAGTGGAAGAAGATTGATCTATTGTACCCTGAATTTGGTGAATAAGTTAGGAATCTAAGACTTGGGCTTTGTACAGATGGGATGAATCCCTACGGGACATTGAGCAGCCAACATAGCACTTGGCCATTCATGCTTGTTATATACAATCTTCCTCCCTGGCTGTGTATGTAAAATAAGTACGTAATGTTGTTGTTGTTGATATCGGGCCCTAAACAACATGGAAATGATATCGATGTTTATCTTGAACCTCTGATTGATGACTTAAAGAAACTCTGTGGTGAAGGTGTGATGACCTATGATGCTTCACGAAGAGAGACATTTCGTTTGCATGCTATGTTGTTTTGCACTATTAATGACTTTCCAGCATATGGGAATTTGTCTGGATATAGTGTCAAAGGAGCTAAAGTGTGTCCTATATGTGAAGAGAACACTGATTCAACAAGACTAAAACATGGCGGTAAGACTGTATATCTCGGTCATCGAAGGTTTCTTACAAAATTCCATCTGTATCCTAGGAAGCGCAAAGCATTCAATGGATTGAATGAGGAACGGAGTGCACCTAAACCTATACCAGGGGAGGTTGTTTATGAAAGAGTAAAAGACCTTGTCAATGAATTTGGTAAGAGATCACAATGTACTATGGCCACACGGAGTGACAAATCTTTATTCAAGAAGAAGTCAATATTTTAGGATCTTCCTTATTGGAGTTCTTTGACAGTTAGACATTGTATCAATGTCATGCACATTAAGAAAAATGCATGTGATAGTGTCATTAGTACTTTGTTGAATATACCAGGTAAGACTAAAGATGGGCTAAAATCCAAACTGGACCTACGTGAAATGGTAATAAGGTCAGAATTAACAGAATTACGTGAAATGGGAAATTGGAGAACATACTTACCTCCCGCTTGTTACACATTGTCTAGAAAGGAGAAGAAAGCTTTTTATGAATGTTTGGTAAATGTTAAGGTGCCACCGGGTTACTCATCCAACATCCGTAGATTGGTATCAATGAAAGATTTGAAGTTGATAGGTCTTAAATCTCATGATTTTCACACTCTAATGCAACAAATATTCCTTGTGGCAATTTGATCTATATTGTCGAAACATGTAAGGTTTGCAATCACCAGACTTTGTTTCTTTTCTAACAGTCTGTGCAGCAAAGTTATTGACCCTGATACTCTCAATAATTTGCAAAGAGAAGTGGTTGTTACCCTATGTCAGCTTGAGATGTATTTTCCTTCATCGTTCTTTGATATCATGTTACATCTTATTGTCCACTTGACTAGGGAAGTGAAAATGTTGGCACCAGTTTTCTTGCATTGGATGTATCCCTTTGAACGATACATGAGCATTTTTAAAAGTGATGTTCAAAACTGTTATCGGCCTAAATGGAGTATTATTGAGGGTTATGTGGTGAGAGAGGTTATGGATTTTTGCAATGACTTTCTCAGTGGTAATGACACTCCTGGTAATGACAAGAATATTGAGGAGCAATTTGGCAAAGGAATTTTGGGATCACGGGTGAAAGTAATCAGCCGTGAGCAGTTGGAACAAGGTCACTTGTATATTTTACACAACATGGATGAAGTGAGTGTTTATATCGAGGAACATACTAATTTCATCAAGAGACAATATCCTCGAGCCAATACAATGTGGCTTGCTAGAGAGCATAACAAGACATTTATTAAGTGGTTTGAAGATAAAGTCTTACATCAACTATCTCAAGCACCATATGATATTACTAAAACTATCAAATGCCTCTCCTTTAAACCAAAATTGAATGTTATGTCTTATGAAGGGTATGACATTAATGGATTCACATATTACACAAAGTGCCAAGATGATAAGAGTGTCGTCCAAAATAGTGGGGTCACCCTTCAAGCGTCGACTATGTTTTTTGTAAGTGCAAAGGATAAGAGTCCACGTGAAGCTAAAATGTCATATTACAGTGTCATTGAAGACATGTGGGAGTTTGACTACATAGATTTCAGAATTCCGCTCTTCAAATGTAATTAGGTTGATAACACCAAAGGAGTTATAGTGGATGAATTGGGTTTCA
The DNA here is from genome assembly GCA_963693085.1 of Alisma plantago-aquatica. Classification (NCBI taxonomy): domain Eukaryota; kingdom Viridiplantae; phylum Streptophyta; class Magnoliopsida; order Alismatales; family Alismataceae; genus Alisma; species Alisma plantago-aquatica. The sequence continues at coordinate 266,340,243 of OY856412.1, read as the reverse complement.
CTTTAGTGAACTTTGAAAAGATTGGTGAGAATGGTGAACCATTCATATTGGCATCACATGTGAAACAAGTATTTTATATCGATGATCCTGCAAATGATAAATGGTCGGTTGTTCTTCATGGTAAAAGACAGTTCATTGAAGATCCTATAGATGAAGAAGAGTACTATGATAAGTATGATGACTCGAGTCCATTATCAGTTGGGTTGCTAACACCAGCAAATATTAAAGCTAATGATGACTTGTATGTGTGCGGAGATCACAATGAAGGATTGTTAATTGATAAAAATTCACAATATTAGAGGAATGTTTATATTTTTTTATATGTTTTATTTTTATGAATGTGAACTTTACAATGTGGATTACTTTACAATGTGAATGTGAACTTTACAATGTGAATTTTGCAATGTGAATTACTTTACAATGTGAACTTTACAATGTGAATTACTTTACAATGTGAATGTGAAGTTTACAATGTGAGCTTTACAATGTGAATTACTTTACAATGTGAACTTTACAATGTGAATGTGAACTTTCAGATGGCTGAGCATTCTCCTGATGACCGTGCTAATGATTACCGTGAGGGAGAGGACATCAATGCACCGCCTCACAATGTAAGTTTTAAAAATATATCATATATTTATATCTACATGTCCATTTATAGTTATATCATGTAAGTGTGTTTATTTTGTCAAATTTTAGGTTGATGATGCACATGTAACCTCTGAAGCACTTGAGGCACTTGATGAGCAACACCAAAATGTTGACAAGAGAAGGGGCATCACTGTGATGAAGAAGTTAATAGCGCAAAGGGGAAATGGACCCAAACTTGTTGTGGATTTTGATAATGCAGGAAATGCAATTGGAGTGAATTGCAATTCGTTTGTTTCATATCTTGGGTATGTTACTCGTAGCCATTGCGGTTGTAAGATAGATTCTTGGCATAAAGTTCCTAAGGGGAAGAAAGATGTAATATGGAAGGATTTATGCATGAGTTATTATTCATTTGCAATTCTATTTTTTAGATTACTAATTTTTTGGATACTAGTTAATAGAAATTCTATTTTGCAGAGTATATTTGAATTGGATGGAAAGATGCATCATAAATACGTGATGCAACGCTGTGGGAGAGTCCTACGGAACTATAGGACAAATCTCACCCGAGAACACATAAAAGAATGTGACAAGAGGAAGAAGACAGCCACTCAACAGTGGAACTTCCTAGACCAAGAAGAATGGGACGTGTTTGTTGCTTCAAGACAAACTGATGAATTCAAGGTATTATGCGTCACTCCCAATTTAATTAATATACGTTGTATTCACCTATTAAAGATTAAAATTTAGTGTTACTAACCAAATCATTAATGTGCATACTAACTAGGCCCTCAGTGAGGCACAAAAAGTAAGGTGTGCACTGAATGTGCATGACCACACAATGGGTCCAAAGGGGTATGCAGACATTCGCCAAAGACTACAGGATGAGTCTACTACTCAGTTTGATGCTACTCAGGAGTCCTCTACTATAGGTACCATACCTCTGCCTCACCATGATGTCTGGATAGCTAGGAGGCAAAATAAGAAGGGAGAAATAAGGAAGCCCGCAACTGCTAAGGTGGCTGCAAAAATGGTAAAATACAACTCTTAGAGCAATCTTTCGAATATTGATTATTTGTGGTGTTTACTTAATTACAAATTTTTGTTTTGGTGATTTGCGGGAGCTGCACGAGCTGAGGAAACAAGGAAAGTTCATCCCTGAGGGCACAAGGAATGAATTGATAGTTGCTCTGGGTAACCCAGAGCATCCTGGACGTGTTAGGGTTGCAGGCACTGGTGTGCGCATCGAAGCGTTCTTTGGGCCATCCCAATGCAAACATGTCCCAAAAGCAGGACTTTCACAGTAAGAGGTAACCTATTCTTTCTTTATAACGTTACTGTAAAAGAGAATTTATTAATCAGAAGCTAACATTTCTTTTATCCATGTATAGGTAGATAAGTTAGTTGATAGGAAACTCAAAGAAGCAATGAGCAAGTGGAAGGCATCTCAGACTACCACTCAGCAGACAGTACCTATGGCGTCCCTCTCTACTCCTACTGTAGAGGTTGGGAGTAATCTTGTAGACCCACCACCTAGCACATCCACCGTAAGTATTTTTATGACATCGTAACTAGTCTTTTCAAGATGATATGTATATATGTATATAACATTCTTTACACAAAACTTTATAGGGGTTGAAGCCATGTCGTTTAAAAAGTAAAGAATTTGTCATTGTAGAGGCATTGTCTTACCCATCCCTACTAGGGAAAATGTTTCATGGGTCTCCATTACCAGCTGGTTGGGTTCGTGTGAGCCTGGTATGTATATTCCCCAATTGGATGGATCTTCCATTGCCATATGCCCACCCAGATTGTGAAACGCTTGGTGAGGCAGAAGGCAGAGTGATATTGTGGCTAAAAGTGGATGTCCTCTTGTGACGTCCCCGGATTTTCTAAAACTTAATCTGATGTGCGACGTCCAAATTGAAACCCTCACCTCAGCGAGAATCCCAATTTAAACATCCCACACAAGGCTAAGAAGAAGAAAATCAGAGGAAGTCAGAAGGAAACACAGTAGTACATGTACATGAACAATAATAAAACCATACACACATGTTCACCATTCAACATACAATTACAACATGAATTGTTACAACATTTGATATTACATATTGAACAGCAAACTATACATATACATGTACTACATCTAAACAACAGGATCTTAAGACAACAGGTCCACCTGTACATCAGCTCGCCACACAACTCACAACTATCCTGGATCTTCAAGAGCATAACCGCAACCTAAACAAAAAAAATTACATGCGGTACACGTCAGCACAATATTTCATGAATATTGTACTGAGTACGCCTACGTGTCTTTTATTTACCTCTCATCATATCTTGGCAATAAGATAAAACTAATGTACTTGGCAGTAACAGAAGAATATAAGAAAAGCGTATACTTGCACAAAGATATTCATTAACAAAAGAGAACACATATTTTAAGTACATTTCCATCATACGTCTCGTGCGTCTGCCACCGAGTGGCTTTGACGTCTTTAGGCCTTATGATCTGCCACCTAGTGGCTTGTGATCATTATACCAACATCATATGATCTGCCACCTAGTGGCTTGTGATCATTATGCATGTGCTCTACCACCTAGTGGTTTATGAGCTATCTTATGATGGAACATCTATATTATGTTTGCAGGTGTTCATAGCCATAAGTATTGAAAATCAAGCAACATATCATGCAAGAACAATCATTTCATCCAATACCATATGCCAAGTATTCTACTACCCATATAACACAAGCATATTGTATAATAAGCCAAGTAAGAGGTAATAGCGTACCTTCCAAAGAGATAATCTAATCACCACATATTCCTGATATCAACTATATCCTTGATTAAACCTGATTAAGACAAGATCACACACTATCATCAGGTTCTCATCATCTTGCATATCATCTTAACCCTAGTTATGTCCATTAGGGTTTGCTTATCTCATTAGGTTATATGCATTATTACTTGTCTTCTTGACTTAGAATTATCTCACTGATGTCATATTCCAGGTTATGACTCATTATCTTAACATTATCTTCCATAGCATTTTTGTGCACATTAATTAACCCTAGGTTACATCATTAACCTAGATTAGGGTTTTAAACCATATATTACGGGTCATCTTCATATAACATGAATTCTATGCATATAATTGATATCCGAGTTACATATTAGCCTCACATTACTGATATGAAGGGATTCTGTAATTTCCATGATTTATTGAGCATGCATGTATTTATTGCATTTTATTTAGGGTTATTAGCCCTAATTAGCCATATTAATCAAATTACATGATTTCGTACATCAACATCATGATCCTTCACATCAGGTGCATTATAAACATGATTATAGACTTACTGACATTTTTCCATGATTTTATGTCATCATTTGCTATTTATTATCCATTAAACGAGCATTTCACAACTTATATGATATAACTGAGATTAGTACATAAAAAGACAAATATTATGCTTCCACTGCATTCTACACATTTTTCTGAGAAGCAAGCTAATTACTATGAATTATGCAAGATCTAAGATTTATATGATATTTTCTAACCTTTAGACCAATCGGGTGGCGCCACGTGGCCACTAGAACTGGCGCATCCTCTGCCTGCTGCGACCGGTTCTTTTCTTGGCTTGCCTTGGGCCGGCCGGTCCTGGGTTGGTTTTGGTGATTGAACCGGGGTTCAACTTCCTCTTCTCCTTTCTGGTTCCACGCGGTACACGACCCTGTTCTTCCGTGAACAGGCGCCGCCGCCGGCGGGTTGGTCTCTCTTTCCCCGTTCCGGCTCGTGAGAATGCAACACGGTCGTGTTGCCCCGTCCACGAGTGTTGTCGTGTATCTCCATCTCACGACTGTATGCTCCACCCTTCTGCTCTGCCGGAGCTTCCACCTGCCGACCTCCAGGGCTTGAGCCGCCGCCGTCCAAAGCAAGGGAGCAGTGAGGTCAGGGTAATAGAGGAAAGGAAGTACGACACCTCCGCTCAATGCGCACCACCGGTGGATGCATGTGTCTACGTTCTCTTGAGCGCTGTGCACCGCCCAAGCCATCGTCATTGTGGGGTATGTTCCAGCAATGAGATCCACCCTCAGCGCCTCCTCCTCGGTCTCTTCCAGGTCGACGCAGCTATTGCTCAACTGCAGGTCCTAAGTGTTGCGCCTCTGATTAGCTGTGCCTGGTCTCCTCCGCGGCACGGAAGGCATGCTCCTCGTCACTAGTCTTGCTACTGCCATGGCTCTTCCATCGGTCCTCTCTTCACGCTTCCAGTCTTCTACTCTAATGGATTCCTCTCACGATGCTCCCCATCTGTGAGGTGCGATTGATAACTAGAACATATGGGGAGGTGGGACTCCCTCCCTCGGTTCTTATCCACGTTCTCAAAGCCATGACCACATCGTGCGGTGATGGGAAGTTGTTGCCTTGTCCTTCCCCACGTCTCACGTTTGACTGAAGGTAATAGGAGAGTGCACCCCGTCCGATGATATCTAAGGGATAAGGTGAGCTCTCGCGAAGGCCGATCTATTGCTTATTCATGCATAGGTCACAGCCACCTAACCAAACTAGGCGTATCACAACTTATGGTTGGAAGATATTAGACCTTGATGCATGGTATCAAAAAAAGAGCACATCATTGCTAGATTCATACCCGAGTAACTCCATCTAGGAATATCAAGAGTTATGAAACCATGAACATAGCCTTTTGTTATCATACCATACATATCTCCCAAAACTCAACTATTTCCCACTCAATTAAATTCCAAAAAAAGTCATAAACTTTAGAATCACCATCATGATTTCAATACCAAGTAATATCCATGCTTAATCAAATTACTAGGAACTACTTTAAATTACTCAAACCCACATGAATTGACCTATGTCATTGAACATTAAAAGATTCCAAAATTTCAGTCTATCACATCCTACACACCTTATTGGAAATTTCGTCCTCGAAATTAAGCGAGAAATCCAGTCTTTTACATCATATACATCTTAAAAGAACTTTCGCCCTCGAAAGTCAACCATACTCGTACTCCAAGGAAAACTACCATGTCCCTATCCACATATAGGCATTATTCTATGTGTAACAGATCCACAAAAGTATAAGCTACAGAACTATACCCAACCACTATTAGGAGGTTTCAAAAGCATCTAGGGTGAAACCTCACTTCATAGATGGGTCAAACAAGGGTTTAGAAACTCTATTTATGTCATTACATATCTCATACATTAAGGTTGCTTCTTTTTCTTTGCCCCTGTGTTAGGGTTTCTACATGATATTACCATGTTCCAAAGGAGTTAACTAAGATTAACTCATTATATCAAGGTGTCATCGGCATTTTATTTAGCTCATTTTGTTAGAACATGTTCAACATTAACATATGCCTTTTAGGAGGGAGTTAACTAAAGTTAACCCACTTTATCCATTTAGACCAAATTAAGGTGTCATAATCGTTATATTGTGCTACTTGTCAAACTATATCTTTCATCTTTATTAAGCACTAAGATTAACACCTCATGTAAGATGTTTCATTCACATGATCTTATTTCATTTCTTGTAATAAATTACAACATTTACTAGTGATTTCGTCACAAGATTAACCAACAATATCACATTATCATCATCATTCCTGTACACGGTTAACCATATATGCATTGATATTAATTAAACAATCTCTAAATTTTCATCATATCATGTCTATATATCATGTCTCAAGATTAAATCACATTCTTATACATGTTCAATCATGGTTGTTCTAAACAAACTTATATGAGTGGCTTGTCAAACATATATCAAAACTTCATTTAGTCCAACTGAGGTTCTCCTGACCCATATCATGAGAGTAGTGTCATGCTCAGTCTGTCTGAGCTCACTCAACTATATGAGTATATCATAATCACAAACTTTATTCTCCCTCTCTTAGTCTAGGGTTTCCGGATTACCTCATTGGCACTAGAGATCGACTTCCCAAGCTTTAGCCACATAAGCACAAACCAAAACATACTATGACATACTCTTCATAGGTCTCTACCCATGAAACATCTTACCCAAAACTCTCTTATATACACCACTAGATTCCTATGCGGGAAACCACCAACCCGAGTATGAGGCTTCACAGAAACTAACATAGCTACCTCCTCCAGGGTCTTGGGCTCTCTCCCTCACCCAGATGGTAGGCACTCATATATATGTTCACATATGCACATGTTACCAGCCTCTCTCTGTCTCTAGGGTTTGGTCCTCCCAAGGACATCTAGGGTTCAACAAAACTATAGGAATCATACATAAAGCAACTCATCTCAATCACTCAGGAGTATTCTAGTTTAGGACATATCACATTTCTCATAATTCTCATATCTTGGAGTTTAGGTTCTCTAACCTTCTCCCAATGGGTCTCACTCTCTCTGGAGTTAACCTCGAAACTGGTCCTAATACTAGAGGTCCTCCTTCGTAAAAGAGATTGAGGCTCATGCTGACTCACAACTTGTCTTAACATATCTTATCTCATAAAAGAACTCGTACCTGTGTCATCAAAACTTATCTCAAATCCTCAAACAGAACTTAGGTCCTCACAGACAACATAAACCATCATAACCAACTTATATCATCTATATAAGATTTATATCACATCATGAAACCTTATATCATCTATATAAGACTTAGATCGTATCATCAAACTTATTCTATCTATTCCATCTATCACATATATTCCAACAAGGCTCTAGACATCTAATCTAGAACTACACTCTCTTCTAGACTGATGTCATTCACTTTCACTTAGGTTGCATGACCACCTCCTACTCGTACATGTGTGGGGACACATTTTTGTAATACATATACATAATAAAATATTATATAGTTTTTCTCCGATAAAACAAGCGTCAGAGAAAACTATCAACGTTCGATCTGATTGGAATCCAAAACCAAATCCTAAAAACGAGTGTCCCACACATAGTAGAGAGTCCAGTGTCATGTAAACTAGTAAAAAGGGTGAGAACAAGGTGTAGACTAGTGTAGCTACTCTAGACAACGTGCACAATATGTCTAGGGTTTCTCTTCCCTTGATGCACATCATTTCCAAATAGTGCAACGTCCCATACCGCTGCACTACAAGGAAAGAATGACATCTCAGGACTTGCTATACAACAAGCACCAGTCTAGATGTAGTTCTCAGACATCTAGGTGCTAACCTAGAGGCTAGGTCAGATCTAATCTCTAAAAGATGACTAATCTAACCCTAAAAGATTTCTAAGTTCAAGGTTCTTTAGTTTTGAGTTGCATAATGAGCAAATGTCAGGCTTTGCTATTGTTCATGCTCTGATACCACCTGTGACGTCCCCGGATTTTCTAAAACTTAATCCGATGTGCGACGTCCAAATTGAAACCCTCACCTCAACGAGAATCCCAATTTAAACATCCCACACAAGGCTAAGAAGAAGAAAATCAGAGGAAGTCAGAAGGAAACACAGTAGTACATGTACATGAACAATAATAAAACCATACACACATGTTCACCATTCAACATACAATTACAACATGAATTGTTACAACATTTGATATTACATATTGAACAGCAAACTATACATATACATGTACTACATCTAAACAACAGGATCTTAAGACAACATGTCCACCTGTACATCAACTCGCCACACAACTCACAACTATCCTGGATCTTCAAGAGCATAACCGCAACCTAAACAAAAAAAATTACATGCGGTACACGTCAGCACAATATTTCATGAATATTGTACTGAGTACGCCTACGTGTCTTTTATTTACCTCTCATCATATCTTGGCAATAAGATAAAACTAATGTACTTGGCAGTAACAGAAGAATATAAGAAAAGCGTATACTTGCACAAAGATATTCATTAACAAAAGAGAACACATATTTTAAGTACATTTCCATCATACGTCTCGTGCGTCTGCCACCGAGTGGCTTTGACGTCTTTAGGCCTTATGATCTGCCACCTAGTGGCTTGTGATCATTATACCAACATCATATGATCTGCCACCTAGTGGCTTGTGATCATTATGCATGTGCTCTACCACCTAGTGGTTTATGAGCTATCTTATGATGGAACATCTATATTATGTTTGCAGGTGTTCATAGCCATAAGTATTGAAAATCAAGCAACATATCATGCAAGAACAATCATTTCATCCAATACCATATGCCAAGTATTCTACTACCCATATAACACAAGCATATTGTATAATAAGCCAAGTAAGAGGTAATAGCGTACCTTCCAAAGAGATAATCTAATCACCACATATTCCTGATATCAACTATATCCTTGATTAAACCTGATTAAGACAAGATCACACACTATCATCAGGTTCTCATCATCTTGCATATCATCTTAACCCTAGTTATGTCCATTAGGGTTTGCTTATCTCATTAGGTTATATGCATTATTACTTGTCTTCTTGACTTAGAATTATCTCACTGATGTCATATTCCAGGTTATGACTCATTATCTTAACATTATCTTCCATAGCATTTTTGTGCACATTAATTAACCCTAGGTTACATCATTAACCTAGATTAGGGTTTTAAACCATATATTACGGGTCATCTTCATATAACATGAATTCTATGCATATAATTGATATCCGAGTTACATATTAGCCTCACATTACTGATATGAAGGGATTCTGTAATTTCCATGATTTATTGAGCATGCATGTATTTATTGCATTTTATTTAGGGTTATTAGCCCTAATTAGCCATATTAATCAAATTACATGATTTCGTACATCAACATCATGATCCTTCACATCAGGTGCATTATAAACATGATTATAGACTTACTGACATTTTTCCATGATTTTATGTCATCATTTTCTATTTATTATCCATTAAACGAGCATTTCACAACTTATATGATATAACTGAGATTAGTACATAAAAAGACAAATATTATGCTTCCACTGCATTCTACACATTTTTCTGAGAAGCAAGCTAATTACTATGAATTATGCAAGATCTAAGATTTATATGATATTTTCTAACCTTTAGACCAATCGGGTGGCGCCACGTGGCCACTAGAGCTGGCGCATCCTCTGCCTGCTGCGACCGGTTCTTTTCTTGTCTTGCCTTGGGCCGGCCGGTCCTGGGTTGGTTTTGGTGATTGAACCGGGGTTCAACTTCCTCTTCTCCTTTCTGGTTCCACGCGGTACACGACCCTGTTCTTCCGTGAACAGGCGCTGCCGCCGGCGGGTTGGTCTCTCTTTCCCCGTTCCGGCTTGTGAGAATGCAACACGGTCGTGTTGCCCCGTCCACGAGTGTTGTCGTGTATCTCCATCTCACGACTGTATGATCCACCCTTCTGCTCCGCCGGAGCTTCCACCTACCGACCTCCAGGGCTTGAGCCGCCGCCGTCCAAAGCAAGGGAGCGGTGAGGTCAGGGTAATAGAGGAAAGGGAGTACGACACCTCCGCTCAATGCGCACCACCGGTGGATGCATGTGTCTACGTTCTCTTGAGCGCTGTGCACCGCCCAAGCCATCGTCATTGTGGGGTCTGTTCCAGCAACGAGATCCACCCTCAGCGCCTCCTCCTCGGTCTCTTCCAGGTCGACGCAGCTATCGCTCAACTGCAGGTCCTGAGTGTTGCGCCTCTGACTAGCTGTGCCTGGTCTCCTCCGTGGCACGGAAGGCATGCTCCTCGTCACTAGTCTTGCTACCGCCATGGCTCTTCCATCGGTCCTCTCTTCACGCTTCCAGTCTTCTACTCTAATGGATTCCTCTCACGATGCTCCCCATCTGTGAGGTGCGATTGATAACTAGAACAGATGGGGAGGTGGGACTCCCTCCCTCGGTTCTTATCCACGTTCTCAAAGCCATGACCACATCGTGCGGTGATGGGAAGTTGTTGCCTTGTCCTTCCCCATGTCTCACGTTTGACTGAAGGTAATAGGAGAGTGCACCCCGTCCGATGATATCTAAGGGATAAGGTGAGCTCTCGCGAAGGCCGATCTATTGCTTATTCATGCACAGGTCACAGCCACCTAACCAAACTAGGCGTATCACAACTTATGGTTGGAAGATATTAGACCTTGATGCATGGTATCAAAAAAAGAGCACATCATTGCTAGATTTATACCCGAGTAACTCCATCTAGGAATATCAAGAGTTATGAAACCATGAACATAGCCTTTTGTTATCATACCATACATATCTCCCAAAACTCAACTATTTCCCACTCAATTAAATTCCAAAAAAAGTCATAAACTTTAGAATCACCATCATGATTTCAATACCAAGTAATATCCATGCTTTATCAAATTACTAGGAACTACTTTAAATTACTCAAACCCACATGAATTGACCTATGTCATTGAACATTAAAAGATTCCAAAATTTCAGTCTATCACATCCTACACACCTTATTGGAAATTTCATCCTCGAAATTAAGCGAGAAATCCAGTCTTTTACACCTCTATACTGAAACTGTATGGTAAATTTACATTACGTTAAATTGTTAGTGTGTGTATATGATGTCAATTGATCTGAAATTATATATATATATATGTATATATATATATATATATATATATATATATATATATATATATATATATATATATATATATGTATATATATATAGGTTAAAAAGAAGACACCCAGAGCATCTAGGCCTCCACGTCCACCTCCTACATTACCAAGTTGGGTTCCACAGGACCTACCTGTCACGTTAGGTCCTAATTGTAGGGGTATGGCAATATGGTTAGGAGAACATGATATAAATTTCCCTATAACTGTTTATATAGATGTGGATGTTGCAAGTCAATCATACAAAAGCAACCTATTTATACAAGATATTTTGGAGTTGTTTCGATATGATTGGCTGAATACATCTGTGATAGAGCTATGGATAAGGTGAGATCTTCTTTATACATCCATATACCTTGTGTAGGATCTGGTGATCTGGTTTCTTATTTATTAATGCATACGTAATACATGTTTTGCAGCTACTTAGACAAGATATGTGCAGATTTTTCATTCGAACATGTAGGATTTTTGATTCCATCTTTGATTAGTCTAGTAGCTAAAGACCCTCTGTCAGTTCAACAATACTATTGTGATGCTTTTACAAATTTTGGTCAAAATAAGAAGACGGTGATAATAGCTCCATTCAATGTGGAGTAAGTTTACTTTGTTTATAATTTGGACTTAAGAAAATTACATTTTTATTGTGGATTTTGAGTTATTAATTTTTAACTTTTTTACCTCTAGTGGTAGGCATTGGGAGTTACTAGTTATTGTCCCCGAGACGTTCATTGTCTATTATCTAGATCCTAAGGGGACTAAATTGAATTCAAAATATGGACACAAAATGAAAATGGCATTATTCCAGTGAGAAATATTTCATTTTCATATCTGTTAACATATGTTATTACATTCCTATTTAATTATGCAATGTATTGTGTTACATTAACATGTAGGGGTTTAGATGAGTTGAAAAAGGCTGGAGGAAAGGTCCCCAGGAAAAAGAACCAACAAATAATTTGGAAAAATGTGGAAGTAAGTTGCCGACTGCAATGTATATATTATTTATGTGAACAATGCTTAATTAGTTGTATTTTTTAATATTTTGTATGTTTCAATTTATAGTGTGCTACACAAGACAACGGATGGGCATGTGCATACTATGTGATGCGATTTATGCACATGATTATCAAATATGTCGCAGTGGACATCGATACCATTCCTGAGGTATTATATATAGTCTCATTAGATAATATGAAATATATCAATCTTATTTATATATTATTATTATATATATACATCATTCTCTTTGCAGTTGTTTAAAACTAACCACACTTTAGGGAAGGCCTTACCAGATGTACATGCTCCCTATACGACGGAAGAATTAAATGATGTAAGAGAAGAATGAGCAACATCCATACAAGTAGTGGGGGTTTTAGCATATAATTGGGATGTTAATAGTGAAAAATGACTAAAGAATGATATTTTATAAATGAATTTTTGAATTATAATATGTGTGAATGTTTCTACATGTCTGAATGTTTTGACATGTGTCTGAATGTTTATACATGTGTGAATGCTTCTACATGTGTGAATGAAACTCATGGCTGCTATATGAATGTTTCTACATGTGTGAATGTGAAAATGAATCGAACTGCAAATTGCTACATGAATGTTTCTACATGTGTGAAAATCGAATGGAACTAAAGGTTGCTAAATGTGTGAAAATTAATGTTGTTAATTTTGTAGGTTTGTGGCCTGTTGTTGAATGATATCAATGGATGTCGTAAAACCTGTAGTTCATAACTGAACTACAGGTTTCTCATCCTGCGACCAGCCACAGCAGGACTACAGACTGAAAAGAAAAAAAAAACATGAAATAGGCGTCAGTTCCAATTTGTCATTTCCTCTCCTTCGTTATTAAAATAACTAAGCGCTTCAAAGTTGTTAGTTGTATCCAGTATGGCTCTCACCCCTTGTCTCGTTGGTATTCCAGCCTTCTTGTACCCTTTCTTTTTGGAAGATGAAGCTACAAGCTCTCCCTCCTCAATCTCTTCATGTTGGTTCGGTTCAAGAACCTATTTTGCTGAGTCCCCCTCAATGTTCTTCTCTATCCAATCATCCCCAGTAGAAATGTCTTCAGCTTCTATGTTCTCTAGAGTCTTCTTCTTCTCCATTAATTCTTTCTTCTTATATTCTTTGACACCCGCTTCTAGAGCAGGTTTACCTACTTTAGGCTTGCAGTATCCATCTTTGTGCCAAAATGTTTGATAGGATCAGCATATCAGTTGCATGTAATCGTGTTCCACCTCCACCAGGATGGGTTCCCTACTTTGTACATTCAACCACACTTTCTAAGTGAACTTGTCATTTTCCTTCAGCTCTATGAGTACACTTGCTTCCTCCTTGTCAAGTGATCGATCATCTATATGGAGTACCTCTCTGACTTTGCTTGAAATGGTGTCTACTACTCATCTGGTCCACGTTTGGACAAACAACCTTAGAGTGATACAATTCGGGATGGTGGAGAAGGTCTATCTATTCATTTTGTATCCATGATAGTACTCTTGGAGACCACCAATTTGGCATCAAATCATCTTGGTTTGAGGTCGAGCGTCTCTTCTTATCAGTTGCATTGGAGAACCAGACGAGGAAGATTTCATTCTCTCCTGATATAAGCTCTAAGGTACACCTTAGCTTCCAAGTCCTTTGGATCCAAGCCAGGAAGTGTGGGAAGCATGGTTGTTTGTCAACTACGTAGGTCATAATGATGAATTCCCATAAGTTGTGCATTCTACTAAATTACTACTCCTTAATATCGACCAGAACATTTCCTTCTGTGCACCTAGGATCAGGGAATCGATTATCAACTCTGCATGGTGTCGGTTCCTTCAGGATTTGGTTCTAGACACACTTGACTGTCGGCATCGTGCTCCTCTCACTCTCTACTGAATACTGGCTTTGAATGTCGTTGCTTCCATATTGCATCCCATTTGGTCTGTTGGGATCATGGATGGGTGGGGGAGTGGGTTTAGGCAAGTGGGTGGTGACGGTAGGGGGTCAAACAGATGAGGGGAACCCCCAATGTGGTCATTGTCTCCTAGATCACCTGTGCTATCGCCAGTGCAAAGCCTAGGGGAGAGACGGGTGTATATGTACTATATATATATATATATATATATATATATATATATATATATATACATATATATATGTACACACACATATATACATATATAGCACTAAGACCTACCAGTTTGAGACACAAGAATTCTTGTGATTAAAATGGACTCATATAGGCCAATACACTTATTTACATGCTCAATTATCAAAAATGTCATTTCAACACTGTTAAAACTAAATCGTGTCTTGTTACTCATATATATTCTCATATACAATATATTACTTATATATTAAAGAAACAAACTTAAACTACAAACCATCCTAAAAATAGAGAGTACATGGACATTCTAATCATTTTAGATTAATATCTTATTGCTCATGTAACAAGTCAAAATATAAAAACTAAGAATAAAGAAACAACAATGACATCATCTTTTTGACACTCCACTAGCTGGATCATGAACATATCATGCAGTCCTGAAGTTGAAGTCCACCTAAGACATATCTACCAAATATAACTATTCAAATGATAACTACATTAAAATCAAAATAGGATTATATACCAAATTTTCGCATAAATTAATTGTAAATATTTAAGATCAACTTCCATACAAGACAAATAATAATGCAATAGATTATCCTTATAAAATAATAATCACAACAAGAAAATATTCAATAATAGATTTATTAAGTAGTATTAAAATGAATCTAACAAATATTTAACTCATATTCTACACAATTTGTCATTTTTGTTCTTTTCTATAAAATTACTTGGCTTGTACCATTCCAAGTAGATGCCTTATTACCATGTCAATGACTCACGGTAATTATCTTAGGTTTTTTTCATCGAGTCTAAGATATATGTAATAGACCTTGATCCACCATATGTTTTCTTAAAGAAGATCATGTCCTTTTCTCGACTAAATGGGATAGGAGCAAATAGAACATAATATAACATATTAGAAATTTCTCATGTTTCATAGATTACATTTCATTAGAGTCTATTCCTTATAAATATAGACTTTCACAGTAGCAAATTTATGGCCAAACTAACACCATGTGACTCATTCCTAAATCTTGATGGTCTAAGTTTTATATTGATCCACACTTTTAAAATTCTTCTCACAATCCTCTTATTAATACAAGGAAATTCGTTTCATTTGCCTAGTATGGTCCTTTAGGGAACTCATGATGCTAACAGAACCTAAATTGATGAATTCATCATTTCACTTTTAATTAATCCTCTTATGCATCTTAAAATATATTCAAATCATCATTTATCATATATGTGCATTCTCAGGAAATTAGAATAACATAGATTAGGGTAAACAAGAAAGAAAAATATCATAAAAATATTCATCAAAATATATGATTTATAGCATACTTGTTTATTTATGGTTCCCACATCATTCCATATTATTCATCATCAGTGGGATATCAACTCTATATATATACCCATGCTCAAGTGTTTACTCTAATCAGATATTCTGAAATGAAAATCATAATATGCCATTTCAATGTATCATATTTCTTGTCATTTCATTCCATCTCACACTTTTCACTATATACATTAATATATATATTAGGATCCAAGAAAAGATCAAGGTATAAGAATTCACTACTATTAATATTTTATACTAAATTTTTTATTATTATAAATAAAAAATATTAGTCATTTCCATTTTTTTCATGTAAAAAGAGCCCAGAATGCTCTGGCTCATTTTATCTGTCATGATGTTATTGACTCGGGAAGCCATAGTATTAGACATGGTACTATGTCGAGTCGTTGGTGTGACGTCACCGGGAGTGACAGTTTCTTTGTACCTTGATTTCCTTTTATAAATGATGATGGGGTTTTCAAAAAAAAATAATGACTTAAACTTTTGTGATTAATTCAGTCATCTTTGCTCATTAATCCTTCATTCTCATTACTATCACTTTACTCATTATATTGTGCTTAGGGTTAGTCTCTTAGATCCATTGAGTCAACTCCTCGACTTTTCCTTCATTTTAGGTTAAATAATCTTAAATTCTTTCATTTCATGTTCGCTACCATTCGTGGAATCAATCACTCATAGTTTACTTAATGCAAAATGTTTCTCTTTCATTGGAACCCTTCATAATCTAATTTTAGTGTGTTGCATTCTATTTTTAGTCAACCCAAAGAAATGTTCAAAATAAAAAGATTAAAAACTTCCCCATACTAATTAAATTAATACTACATCCATTACTTATCATCACAATTAACTTCACCTTGTCTATTTCCTTTCTTACATTTACGCATGTGTACCATGTCATTTGATTTCTAATGGAAACTTAGTATTAAACCAATAAGTCCTTGCCTTATATGACTACTCAACTTGGGAAGTAGAATAGACTTGGTTTACTTCTTCTTACTCCTTAAGTGCCTGTAAACTTTTCTATTCATTATTGTGTAATGTGCATAAAAGACTTACATTTATGTAGGATTTACTCACTATCAATCAAAATATACCCCAATGATGCACTTGGTGTAGATCAATTTAATAATAATAACAAAATTTAATAAGACTTAGTACCTAAAATTGAAATAATAAAACCAAAATTTCACCATCTCTTATCATTTACAAGATTATATACAAATTAATTAAGACTTAATTTCTCACTCACATTGCCAATGTGAACTTTTTGGGTTTGAATAAGTAAGCTAGTCCAATACATCTTTTGAATCATCATGAAAATGTTTTTTGAATTCTAACCTCATTAGTATGTATTAAGATGTATTACGTCTATTCTCAACATATAGATACCCTAGTTTCCATTACAATTGAATACATCCATTGATTATAAGAATGCATCATGTCGTTGACTTACTAGAGTCAATCTCTCAACATTAACTCTAAACAAGGATCTCTCCTTTTAAAATATGTATACTAGAACTCATACACAATACATACTAAAATTTACTAAAAATGTAGTAATAACTACCAATGAATCGTATTTTATCCATGACCATTGAATTCAAACTAAGTTCATCAATTCCCAAGCATTTTCTTATATAGTTTAGGCTAGTTCAAGAAATTTTATCATAGAATAGTGTAACTCATTTACCATTACTATAATGCCCCTCCAAGTACAAACAAGAAAGTGGTAGAAAACCCTATGATGTCCATAACATGGGTCACCTGACTTGGATGAACATTACAAAACATGATACACAACAACAACAAGATAAATGAAACATCATGCATTAATTGGAAAATAGATTCATACATAGTTTTGGCAAATAGGAATACTACATCAAATTCATCGAATCTACTTTGATAATAATATTATACACCAAGAAAAAGATATCTAAAACTCTGGATCCTCTTGGTAAAAGGAACCCCACTAGGTCTTTTATTCTTGAAGATTTCTTAAGCTATTCCTTTGATGTCAAAAAGCTTCTTTCTCCTAAGCTTGGTTCTTACCAATGGGCATCGCCCTCCAACCATGCACAAAACCAATGGTAAGTGAAATTGAACGTATTATAATTAAAGAAAGCATGTAAACTAAAATTAAACTTTGAACATTAAACATTTAATAAGAAGGCACAATTTTTGTAAAGTTACTTCTTTTATCTTGACTTATATAAGAAACCTCAAGTTTTTACACCGAAGTGCCTCTTCTCTTAAGCACCGAAGTGCCTCTTGGATTGCACCAAAGTGCCTCTTGGGTTGCACCGAAGTTCCTCTTCTCTTATGCACTGAAGTACCTCTTAGTTTTGCTCCGAGGAGCCTCTTGATGAGGATCTAATATAAGTTGTCTTTTAACATTATCTTTCTCTTAAAACTCTTAACTTTCTCTAAAATTTCTCCTAAATCTTAATATTTACTTTACTCTTAATGTGCATGAAGATGATACACATAATATGGACAGTAGAATATTCCATTCAATTCATCATAAATTCATTCACTTTAAGCAAATGAAATAGATAACACATTCATAACATTCATTGTATACAAACATTCACAAAAGTAAACATTACTTATGTTCAATTGACATGGACCACTTACCTTGCACTTAGAGGAGTTCGGATCTTCCTTCTTAGGATCAGTAAATCCAAATCATGTCCTTAGGGTCTGAAAACCCTAAACACCCTATTCATAACATTCAATGTAACAAATTGTATTCCAATCATCACCTAAAACTTTAATTTTGATAATGTATAATTCTTAATCTTGAATTAGATCCAAGGTGATATTTTTATCCAAAAAGGTCAATACTTGATTATTAAGATCTATTGAGCATATTAAGATCATAAAAACCTAGAAATTAGGGTTTTAATATAGTAATCATATTAAAATTAGAAACTTTAGGCACTTTTAAAATCCAAGAAAATATTAGGCGTTGATTATATTTTTATTGCATTCCCTGAATTTTTGTGATCAAATTTCATATATAACTTATCATCACTGGAAGTCCCTATAATTTACTCTATTTTTTAAAAAATTAATTACTAATGGCCAATCGAAGCTTGCCAACTAGGCGACAAGGTTTGCGACACACATCCAGGGCGGAGCCAATTGACTCGCACCACGCCGGCACCCAAGCTCACCCATGCTTAAGCAAAAAAAATTGAAAAAGGACTAAAACGCCCTTACCTGGTTGTATAGAAAGTAGGGAAGTAGTGTCTTTTGCATTGAGGTTATCTTCAACCTCGCAAGATGCTAACTCTGCAAAGCAGCACCCAGTTGTAGTCAACAACGATATTTGTTGGTATGTATGCCCTGAGAGCCAATCATGGGATGATTGGTGGGATACATTAAGATTGATTTGATAAACATCAAAGGCAAGCATCCAATTCATTCTGGTTCAGTCATATGAGATAGTGATAGAACAGATTGAATGTCTAGAGAATGACAGTACTCAATGACGTATGCTTTCAGGTTGAGGACCTGAACGATGAGATCATACGGATGCTAAGAGTTTGTACATTCTTGTTATGTCCCTAGTCGGATGTCATTGTGGAAGGTAGATAGACAGCAATGACACACAAGACTAGATTGTGGTGTTGGTTGATGACAAAATCTCATTAGTCATGATATAGAGATATCAAACCAAACACATAGGTACTTGTTAGAGAACAAGGTACCGGACAGACCCACCGTGAGTTTGACACATGGAACCATGAGATGGTAGTCACAGTCAGTACTCACAGTGATGGTGGTGAGTGTGATTCTTAGACTTGAAATCACTGCACTCAACACATGTCGTTGGGCACACTTTGACATCATCAAACGCACTCCTGAAACATGGGTTGTTATAAAGGTGATGATTGGGTGGCTTTGACACATGGGGCTTTTGAGGGGTGAGTGATAGATATGGGATTTGTCCCTCCTGAGGGAGTTTGATATCCAAGGCCACTTGATGAGTAGGATTGAGATAGGCGTGCGCACACATGTGTGAATCAGTATGTGATATTGATGTCATACATATCTCCTTCAATCTACTCTGAGATCAAGAAAGTGAATGAACATTGACAGGATGACTGATCCATGCCTTGAGTTCATTCGGGATATCAGTGACAAAGGAATTATACATTCACTGTAACACCATTCACGGATTGTAGGATGAAAGTTGCTCTCCAACTTTCTACTTTCACTTGGGTAGCACTGATGTGTGACTAGGCACCGCTCTTTGCTTGTGAAGTCATAAGTGTTATGGACTTTCACTGCCAATGTGAAATGGACCTGCAGGGTCACACACATAGGATTTAACCTGGAAGAGGAGTTTTGTCCACAAAGCAATGTTTAGATTGATTACTAAAGGAGTTTAGTAGTTCAATTAAACACTCAATCAGTCGATAGCTCAATATCATATGGTTCAAGGTGTTGGACGCATTGATTGGAGTATCAGATTGATTGAAATCGCAATTGACTGATTTTTCCCAACCTGTGCTCCCAACCGATCGGCTCATGTGATGAACCGGTCGGCTGAGGTTGTTGAACCGGTCGGCTGGAGTGTCCAGGCCGATCGGCTCATGCCCAGGTTGAAACGACCGGTTCAAGAGTTGAACTGATCGGCTCAACTGGTGCAACCGACCAGTTGGGAAAGTCATGTCGGCAAGAATTTTCCTTTGGTTTCAAATTTCCCAATTCGATTGGGAATAACATTGGTATGCGATAACAATTGAGAACGAAACAAGGAAAGTCTTTTTGATCCGGATTAGGACCATGAACCGATCGATTCAGGGCACCAACCGATCGGTTGGAGTGCCCCAAACGATCGGCTCAGGTCCAACCGATCGACTCAATGGCCGAACCGATTGGTTCAGTTGTGAACCGATCGTTTCAAGTTGCGAACCGGTTGCTTTTGTGGAAAATTCTCGAACCCTTCTACTCCTGCTTTAGTCCCGTATTGCCGGGCACAGAGAACCCTGTCCCATGACCCGCCTATATATAGGGGTATTGGGGGCTTCTCAAAGGACAACCGAATGCAAGCCGGTTGCTTTGCGAAGTTTTCATTCTCTCTGGTTTTGGTAACCGTGAGAGATCCCGAGCAAGTGCTTCCCGCAAAAGGGAGGTGCAGCAAGGGAAGGACAACTGCAGTTGCAACTGGCAGCAGGAGAGTGTGTTGGCGACTAGTACGTCAACAGGACGGTGTGACTCCTTCCACTTCCTTGTGGGACAAGGAGTGTGGAGTTCCAGGTGGTCTGTGTGGACTACTACAAAGGCGGGAGGACACTGCCGCTCAGGAGGACAACTGTCATCCGACAGTCCGGTAGGAGGAGGAGTCGTCAGTCCCGGTGCGACCAGGAGCTGCACAGACGCCATCCAAGACCGGAGTTCAAGACCGTGCATTGCGCGAGGTATTGTCGCCGAGCAAGCCTCGGGACAAGGTATGATTCCACAAACCATCCTTTCCTATTATATAGACGTTGACGCATTTCCTCGGTATGGGTTGGAGAGAAATTTTTTGTTTCCGCTGCCTTCTCTGTCTCCCCTAAAACCCAACAATATTGACTCTGGGCTCTGAAGCTCTTGGGTGGCAAGAAAATGTGCCAAAATCTCTGCCTCAGAGCGCCGAAGTCATCATTGGTTTTGATTACCCAATTGTGTGGACGAAGCAGGGTGAACAATGTAGGGGACCTCCAACGTGGATAAGAGAAGAAGCAGCCGGGGAAGGAAGGCCTAACACAGGAATTGGGGTAGGGGTGAGGATCTCGAAGACGAGACGAGTTTCTTGGAGCAAAAAGTATCCTCACAAGGGGTTTATGACCCGTTATACATACCGGGATATGGAGAGTAGCCAAAGAGAGGTTTGAGAATTGGAAGATTCTCACATATCCTTCCAAAGGGGGTAAAGCCTAGGACAAATAGGCATGAATTTGCTTCTTGATCACATTGGGATGGTTTCTAGGAGTCCTAGTGAACCGGAATGAAAGGAAATCGTGAAGACAATTAGGAATAGATTGTTCCCTAGTTTCCTTGTTGGGCTGGAGATGGGAGACAAACTCCTGACCATCAGATTTGGATCCCAAGGTCACAAAACATGTGACAAAATAAAATGGTCCGGGTACAGTTCTGATATGAATAGGATATGTGACATTAATATACATTTACCATAACCTATTCACTTTCGGATTTCTAGAAAAAATCCATATCTCTCACTCTGTTAATCCTTTTCATCCCAAATTTTGAAGGAAGGTTCTTAATGACTTTATCAATGTGTGGGAAAGATTTGGGGCCAAAACACGAAAGTTATGTATCCTTTTCTTGCCCCTCAAAAAAGACATATTTGGTTTATTTAATGCATTAAGTTACTTCTTTTTCCATCCAAACTTGGCAAGGAATTCTATTTAAGTGTATATTTATCTTGGGTGTAAGCTAGGGTCTAATTATGCCCTTTGATTACTCTCAACCTACCTTTTCTAGAAATTTCCACACAATTCCTTATTGGTCATTTAATTTTAATTTAATGCATTAATACATTAGATAATTTGGGAATTTCTTCCCTTTTGGGATCCTTTGAGTAAAAATTCGATATAATAATATATTGTGTACTCAAAATTTATTTCATCTTTCTTTGTGCCTTTTTGAGTAACTTCTTTGGAGGAGAGAGAAAAGAAACCAACATTTATATCTTCAAGTTAATTATAACACAAAATGTACATATGAAAGAGAAAAAGTAATTTGATTCCTAATTTACTCTTCTTACTTCATTATCTGATAAGAAATTTTGTTTCATGGTCTTTTTGCATTTCGACCATCAACTATTTATATTCAAGAAAAATCACATTCTAAAGTTTAATTATTCTTGAAATTTTGGGATGTTACAATTCTACCCACCTTAAATAAATTTCGTACTCAAAATTTTCCTTAGGATACTACCCACCTTAGGGTTTTTCTTACCACTATATTTAATGATAGTTGACATTTCAAGGTTCATTTATGTTCAAAACTTTTGCATAGAAGAAATTATCATAAGGCATCTAATCTCATTATGTTTATGTAGATATGAATTAACTATTACTTTACTCCTCATCTTATCAAATTATACTTAGGGTTATGAAACTAACTCATAACAATACCTAGAACATGACGTTCTAACACTAGGTGTAGATGACAATATATTTTAGGTCTTTTGTATTGCCCATCTTTTAACATCGCTAAGCTTGTGTTGATCAGGCACATACCCAACAATGTGAAATCCTATTATGATACCCTTCACCAACCTAATAGCACACATGTCTCATACAACATGTACTAATAAGAAATGAAGAGACGCATAATAAGACTCATGTAATGGCATTCCCTCTTTAACTCTCAATTGGTTGGACATCACCATTGAGAAAAGAGAGGATGTGAGACCTCTAACCTTGCTTAAAGTGATGAACAAGCTTAATTATCATAATTTAATTCTTATAACCGTAATATAACCTTGTGATATGCTTTTAAATCATAAGACAAGCTTAAGATTCAAATTTGGTCCAATTTGGACATTGTTTGAGCAAGTTATGCAATTTTATGCACATTTTGGACTTTTCTACAATTTACCCAATTGAGAGGTTTTATTTGCAATTTATGATTTGCATTATGTTCCTTGGATATTCTGTCATCATTATTGAGCTTTTTGATCCATGGGGTTAAACCTTGGTTTGAAGGTGTTTTCCTCAAGGGTATTTTAGGGTTTACCCATTCATGGATGAGCTACATGTAGTAGCTATCAACTAATGAATTATTTATTTTGCTTGGAAATTCAAGAAATGAGGGATACGCATGTCTATGTGGACATTTGGGGAGATACTTGTGTGTGATCTTGAATATTCTTAATAGTTTAATGCCATGGAAACTTGGAAGGATACTAGAACTTCAACTTTTTCTTTTTCTTTATCTTAAAGTTTCATATACGTATCCCTAAGCACCCAAATCAGCCATTTTATCTCCACCACTTCCCTCCTTCTATGAACCTCGTTCTAACTATGTGTTTCCACAAATTCCATGTCCAAGGAAGAAGAAATAAGTGATCTTCTTGGAAAAAAATCTAGGGTTGCAATTGACTTCCTTTTAGGATTTGAAAAGGTTCCTTCGAACTAAAAGAGTAAGAATCCCCTTCTTTTCTCTATTTATTTCTTTTTTATCCTTCCTCCTACTTTTTCCATGTTGTAACCTTGCTATTCAATGGTATAAATTGATCTAAATCTCTAAAACCCAACCTTTCTTGCTCTTTATGCTTAGGGTTTGCTCATTTGAGGAAGAAAGGTGCTAGATGGATGAGTTCACAGCTTATACTTGAATTTTCTACCCTAACTGCTCGATTTTTCTTCTATTTGGGATTTCATATTTTCATTATAGGCAATTTTTATAAATTTCTCTACGTTTATTTCTTACCATAAGCTTCCTAGCTCATGTTCTTGCTTTTAAATGATGATCCAAGCACTAAAACGTTATGCTTGACTTGGATTTCAATTTTTATAATATTCCTTGTTCTGATTTCAGTTCTACATGAACCTGTGATCATGTGTACATTATTAATAAGGTATAATATGACTTTTATTAGGTTGTTTTGACAACCTATGGTGCTAAGAACCTATCAACCAATAGTCAATTATAGGGTTTTAAGCTGCTTCCTTCTATAAACCCATGTCTCGATGATGGTACCATTTCAACAACCCTATGGTGTTGTCTTCATGACAACTTATGGTTGGGATCAAAGGTGTTAGATTATGTTGACAACCTATAGTCACCCCCTTAGGTCAGGTTTTGGATCAATTAGAAGTTTAATGATCAACCATTAAGTACCCTATGGATGTTATCAATCAATGATGACATTAGCTTAATATTTGATGTTGATTAATGAATATAGTGTTGATCTAACAACCTATGGTGAATTAATGGTCACTAATGATGGTGGATCAGGTCTCCAAAACCTATGGTGAGTTAATCATATAGTTGTATCATCAATTAATCCTTAGACCAGTGGTTTCTTGGGTCACGGGATGCAATGGTCAGACTTATATTGTAATTGATAGTTTTAACATATGAACTTGACCCAATGGTCAAGATCTAATGTTTATTCCTCCAATAAAGTGGAATGATGTGTAATGTAATATGTTGGTTCTAATAATGTGATTTATATGGTTTCCTTTATATGATCAACTTAAGGAGCTTACTTGTTGACAATGGACGACTTGTTTTAAATGAACAGTCAATTATGGGTTTTACCCTACCCTCAATGGAAATTTTTGTGTTGTTAATCAAGGTATGTCTAGTGTTATATGGTGACTCTTTCTAGAGCAAAAATCAAGGACTTCATAGATGGTTTATCCAAGTTGTTTACTTATGTAAACAACCAATGGTCTTACCTTTTAAACATCCAATGGTTCTGGGTGACATTGTGGTATAGTGATATGGGTTGAATGATGATGGAACAAATGGAGGGTTACCCTTAATAAGGTAGTCTTACCTATTCACTCATATACATAGATGGGATGATAACAATATTGTGTTGATATGTAACCCTAATTAGGTGTAGCGTATTATATCTAACTTTAATATAACTAAATGATGGTAATTGGGTGTGAATAGTCCTTGAATGAATAATACAATCATGGAGTACTCTCTTATTATGTTGAAACCCTAGTATGCTATAAATCGATGCCACCTTGATTTATGTGTGGTTCATACTTGAGAATAGTATGGAATGTGATGGTGATGCTTCACCTTATGTATCCATGACCCAATGGAGATTCTGTGACTTAGGATTTGGGTATAAGTGCTAATTAGTAACATTAATATAATTTATCATGTTCAACCTAATTATAATGCAAATAGATAAGGATGAGTATTCATGTTTAATATTCTTCTATGATGGAATGATGGTGAAATAACCTCCTTAATTTGATCATAACCTTAATATGTTAATTGGTGGTTATCATAGCCACATGGTTGATACATTCTTATGCTAAACATGTGCATTATGAATATGATGAGGATTAATCATATCTAGATTCCTTACATGTTGATGTAATAAAGGAATGTTCTTAATGTTAATATAACCCTGCTATGATTGTTTATGAATATATCCTAGCTCATTAATGTAATATTGTGTTGATCTGGTCATTATATGTAAGTGATGTTGTTGAGCCTTGCTATAAGGCATGGAATGATAATGATGATCTTGATATGATGGTCTTGATGACCTTTCGACATGGTTGACCCCTGAATGAGGTGTAATCCTCTTGTATTGACAAGGGTTGATACCCTGTCATATTGTGAAAAGAATTTATATCTTGTGATAGTATGATGACTAGTGTAGCCTCATGAATGGAAAGTGAATAGTATCATGTGATGATGAGATGAGAAATTATGTTTCACATGTTTTATATCTTTTGTCAGTTGTGATATTTATATGCTTGCTAAAAGTGAATTGGGGTTTGTATGTCCACTTGTTTGATGCAGCCTTAATTCACCCAATTGGCATAACTAATCAAGTAAAACTCTAATCATGTATTGCCATGTGGCATAGATCCATCTAAGTGTAAGAACTTACCAGATGGTGAAATGAGTATTCCTAAGGGAAATTAGAGCACATACTGATGAGTATGTAGGGTGCTTGTCATCCTGAATTTAAGTGTTTAGGTAGGATGACTGAGGTCATACCTAGCCCTCAGTTTGAGAATGGCTGCGGTCGTGTTGATTATAGATGTGACGAGATTGGAGGACAATAGCGGTTGTACCTCCAATGGTAGGGTATGTGTACCCACCTCCTTTCACTAGTATCGTGACCTATACCAAGGATGACCTAGGTTGTTAGTAGCTTGACCTTATGTGTCACTGTGGTGGACCCATATTGACCAGGAGCGGAGAAGATCTTAGGAGTCTAGATCTTCCTAGATCTTGTATGGCACTAATTTCGACTTAGCAGTGGTCAGTTGGATTTTGAGTGATATCCTCAAATTTCTCAGGGCATAATAAAAGATGTGAGACAGCCATGTAACATATCTATTTAGGGTTATACACAATGTTGCATATTGGATGATAACCCTTGTTTGCTTTCTTTTCACTGAGATCATATATAGTACAATAAGAGATAATAGATATGTTTATGTTGTAGTTATGCTCATGTTGTAAACATGCTTATGTTGTCAAATATATTGACATTGATGGTTAAGATGTTATTGGTAGCTAGGTTTAATATTGCTAGCCATGCCTATGTAATTGGAAATACTTAAACTGCTAACCATGCCTATGTAGTTCATTGTGTTATGATGTTAGTTCTACTTATGATGTAGATCTGTTCCCTTTATTTGAGATGCCAATATTGATAGTCGTGTTATGTTACTAGACATATTCTTGATGTCGGGGATGCTTATGCTACTAGATTGCTTGTACTGTTAGCAAGGAATATGATGATAGTTAGACTAATGATAATGATTGTTATTATATGCAAATTGATGATATTTGATTAGATATTTATCCAGAAATGGATTTATTTGTTATCTATATATGCATTGATGATCGTACTTGTTGCTAAGATGATTTGCTTAATGTATTTAGTATACTTGAACTATTCAATTGATTATTAAATACTCCAACTACTTAGTTATCTACTATTTAAAATATTGTAATCAATAAGTGTTTTTGGATGTTATATCTCTTGCTGGGACATGGGTCTCACCCTTTTGGTTCACCACATCTTTTAGGTAATCAGAAGTGATGAAAACAAACATGTGGTAGAAAAGAGGAGATATAGTAATGAATCATTGATAAAGTTGATTAGATGTCTAGTATGTCCTAGATTCATCCCTATACTCTCAGGTCGAGGCATGAAAAGTTTGTATATTGTGTTTCAAATGAATCAGACTTTTATTCGCATATTAATGCTTATTTGTGTGGCATATATGAATATTGTTCTCCTATGTATATATGTTGTGGCTAATGTTATAGTACAATTTGTATCAAATTCTTGGCATAGTATGGATAAAATAAAGATGTTGGGCTCTGATGCAAATGTTTCTGAGCAGGTGTCAACATTGAAATAGGATTTAATTTACCCATATTTTTGGGAATGTGATTAATTAGTGGTTGATTGTGCTTTATTTTTTCTGTAATATCATTTAGGGTAATGGGTTCTCACAAGTTGGTATCAGTGCTTTAGGTTCACTGAGTCTATAGTGACACTATTACTTAGGACTAGAATGATGTCAAAATTAGGAATATGACATAAAAATATGGTGCATACTGCCTAATCTAAGTATTTGGATGCCCTGGCCAGGTATTCAACTATTCAAGAAAAGGTAATTATGGAACTTTTAGAATTGTTATCTTTTTTATTACTCTAATCAAGTAGTCATTTTGGAAACAATCTAAAGAGCATAATCAAGCAAAAATCATGGTGCAGATAATGGAATATTACCTCAAGAGAAAATGAGGATTACAACATTATCTATCAAAACTTGAATTGTTGGTAACTATAAGAGAAAGATATAACACCTTGAAATCTAAATCCGAATACAAATAAGCAAAAAAGGAGTTCTTGAAGATGAAATTCAAGAAGATAATAAAGTAAAAGATAGATAAGTATGTTCTTATAAAGTGATTCAAGGTACGAAATTCACATAAGATGGAGAGAACTTCTATAGTAAGTACAAAATGAGAAGATGAATGGGAACGATGACAATGGAATAAGGTGGAATCTGAGTTAATCTCAAACCAAATTATGTACGTAAGAAAATTTTAATGTAAAATCAGCATGACATGTGAAAGAAATTAAGGGAGATGATCCTTATTTAATGAAGAAAATGAAGAATATGATGATTTACATGTTGATAAGTGGTTGAAAAACGTAATAAAATAATAGAATATATCCTAGTGGGATAAATAGTCATCAAGAAATGAGTAATGAGATATGTTAATCATGATGATTCCTATGCTAATGGAAAGGAATTCAAAACAAAAAAGATAAAATGATACATAAGAAATTGTAACATGCATAATGAAAATAGAATTGGTTACCTTTATGCTAGTGACACTTGAACAATGTTGATATGATGTGGGAAGTGTGTTTCCCTTGTGTCTTTCCTTTCTAGGGCACATATTTCAAATGAATCATTGCCACTTGGTATGTGTGGATTCATTATAAACATGAGGTTGGTTGGCTTACTATTGCAAAAGGTTTCTTGGACTATGGTTCCAAGATCATAGAGTCTGTGATGAGTATGCTTTTGATACTATGTTGGTAAAAGTAGATGAGATAAGGACATGAGTTCCTTATAGAGCATGAGGTGGATACCAAGGTAATGAATCCTAGTATCTAAGATGTATCAAAAGTGTGGGAAGTATGTGAAGGTTGGAGATGTTTATTAAATGAAAATTCCAAGTATTCCTCTCCCTTAGAGAGAGAGTTGATGATGACCCTCTAAATGTTGTTGGGAAGGAAAAACAAAAGTGATTCTATAATGTTGTGTATGGTCTAGTGATAGCTAAGCAAGAACACTATCAAGGATAGATGGTTTGTTGATCAGTTTGCATGTGCTCCCGTGTTCCTTTAATATAAACCCAAGATCAAATGCCATTGCATAAGAGTTAGAGTGGATGGCATAAGTTACATGACCGTGATGAGTTTATGGTTATGTCCTTTAGACTAACCAATGTACCAATAGAATTTATGAATAGGAGAAATAGAGTGTTCATGTCATGTCCTAAAAGTTGTAGCAATCTTTGAATGATGACACCTCAAAGTACTCCAGAGATGGTCAGTAACATGGTCAATATCTTTGCTAAACGTTACGAATGTTGAAGTAACTGTACTTATGTGTGACAATTCTAGAAAGAGTGAGTTGGGGGCTGGCTAGAGTATCCTCTTAGAGTTATGATACCTCTATTAAGTATATTATGTGAATCCTGATAAGATGAATATAATGTCATTGTTCTACTCCTAACAAGGTAAATTAGGAAGTTATATTTGTTAATGGTTGTAGACAAGTGTATGATTCTTCAACCAAATAGATAGTCAGTCCACCATTGAGATGATTGGAAAATCCTCTAAAAACATATTCCTCATAATTCTTGAAAATTAGGGGATGCCTACATGAATGATTGAGTTATTAATTACAACAACCATTAAAGGAGCATAGAGATGAAACCTTGTAATGTTACATATGATAAGAGATACATAATGTTCTATGTTTGATAAGAGCCAATGAGTATGACTTTTGAGTAATGTGTTGATACAATAGATATAATTTTAGGATGATATCTAGAATTTAAATTTGAAAGTTACTATTAGATTTGTACAGGTGGCACAACAAGTTTCTATGTTCCATATTTGCAAATGTCTTCTTATGTATGGGGTTTTGTGCTGACCCAAGATAAGATATGTATGAATTGAAAGAGAAGAACATGACCTATAAAAGAGAGATGTGGCATTACCATAATATGGAAGTAACCATGTGTAATATTGAGGATGATGCATGAGAAGTGTCCATCTACATGTACCTTGGATTTTAGGGACGAAATCCATGTTAGGGTTTATGGTTGTGAGACCCCTAATCTTGTTTAAAGTGATAAACAAGCTTAATTATCATAATTTAATTCTTATAACCCTAATATAACATTATTATATGCTTTGAAATCATAACACAAGCTTAAGTTGCAAATTTGATCCAATTTGGACATTGTTTAAGCAAGTTATGCAATTTTATGCACATTTTGGACTTTTCTACAATTTACCCAATGAGAGGTTTTCTTTGCAATTTATCACTTGCATTATGTTCCTTGGATATTATCTCATCATTCTTGATCTTTTTGAGCCATGGGTCACCTATTTATACCTTGGTTTGAAGGTGTTTTCCTCAAGGGTATTTTTGGGTTTACCCCTTCATGGATGAGCTACCTTTAGTAGCTATCAAGTAATGAATTATTTGTTTTTCTAGGAAATTCAAGAAAAGAGGGATAATCATGTCTCTATGTACATTGGGGGAGCTTCTTGTGTGTGTTCTTGTATATTCTTAATAGTTTAAGGCCATGGACACTTGGAAAGATACTAGAACTATAACTTTTTCTTTTTCTTTATCTTAAAGTTTCATATACTAATCCCTAAGCACCCAAATGAGCCATTTACTCTCCACCACTTCCCTCCTTCTATGAACGTCATTCTCCCTCTATTCTTCTATGAATTTCCTATCCAGGGAAGAAGAAATAGGGGATCTTCTTGGAAAATGAATCTAGGGTTGCAATTGACTTCCTTTTAGGGTTTAAAAAGCTTCCTTCGAGTGATCTTGACCTAAAAGAGTAAGAATACCGTTCTTTCCTATGTTTATTTCTTTTTTATCATTCTTCCTACCTTTCTCCAGGTCAAAACCTTGCTGTTCCATGGTAGAAATTTCTCTAAAGCTCTAAAACCCTACTTTTCTTGCTCCATATACCAAGGGTTTGCTCATTTGATAAAGAAAGGTGCTAGATGGACGAGTTCACAGCTTATACTTGAATTTTCTACCCTACCTACTCGAGTTTTCTTATGTTTGGGATTTCATCTTCTCATTAGAGGCAATTTTTATAACTTGCTCCACGTTCATTACTTACCATAAGCTTGCTAGCTCATGTTCTTGCTTTTAAATGATGATCCATGCACTAAAAAGCTATGCTTGACTTGGATATCAATTTTTATGATATTCCTTGTTCTGATTACAGTTCTATATGAACCTGTGATCATGTGTAAATTATTCCTAAGGTATAATATGACTTGTATCAGGTTGGTTTGACAACCTATGGTGCAAAGCACCTATCAACCAATGGTCAATTTTAGAGTTTTAAGCTACTTTCTTCTATAAACCCATGACCCAACGATGGTACCATTGCAACAACCCTATGGTGTTGTCTTCATGACAACTGATGGTCGGGATAAAAGGTGTCAGTTGATGGTAAAAACCTATGATCACCCCCTTAGTTCAGGTTTTGGATCAATTAGAAGTTTAATGATCAACCATTAAGTACCCTACGGATGTTATCAATCAATGATGACATTAGCTTAATATTTGATGATGATTAATGAATATAGTGCTGATGTAACAACCTATGGTGACTTAATGGTCACTAATGATGGTGGATCAGGTTTCCAAAACCTATGGTGAGTTAATCATATAGTTGTGGCATCAATTAAGCCTTAAACCAATGGTTTCTTGGGTCACTGGATGCAATGGTCAGACCTATAATGTAATTGATGGTTTTAACATATGAACTTGACCCAATGGTCAAGATCTAATGTTTATTCCTAGAATAAAGTTGAATAATGGCTAATATAATATGATGGTCCTAATAATGTGATTTAGATGGTTTCATTTATATGATCAACATAGGGAGCTTACTTGTTGATAATGGATGACTTGTTTTAAATGAACAATCGATTGTGGGTTTTACCCTACTCTCAATGGAACTGTGTTGTTAATCAAGGGATGTCTAGGGTTAGATGGTGACTCTTTCTAAAGCACAAATCAAGGACTTCATAGATGCTTTATCCAAGTTTTTTACTTATGTAAACAACCAATGGTCTTACCTTTTAAACAACCAACGGTTCTGGGTTACATTGTGGCATAGTGATATGGGTTGAATGATGATGGAACAAATGGAGGATTACCCTTAATAAGGTAGCCTTAAGGTAGCCTTACCTATTCACTCATATGAATAGAAGGGATGATAACCATATTGTATTGATATGTAACCCTAATGAGGTATATCTTGTTATACCTAGCTTTAATATAACTAAATGATGTTAATTCGGTATGAATAGTCCTTGAATGATTAATACAATCATGGAGTACTCTCTTATTGTTCTTGAAACCCTAGTATGCTATAACCCGATGGCTGCACCTTTATTTATGTGTGCATTCATACTTGATAATAGTATGGAACATGATGGTGATGCTTCACCTTATGTTTCCATGACCCAATGGGGATGTCGTGAGTTACGATTTGGGTATCAGTGATAATTAGTAGCATTAATATAATTTATCTTGTTGAACCTAACTCTATTGCAAATAGATAAGCATGAGTATTCATGTTTTACATTATTATATGATGGAATGATGGTGAAAAATCTCCTTAATATGATCATAACCTTAATATGTTAATTGGAGGTTATCATAGCCACATGGTTGATACTTTCTTATGCTAAACATATACATTATGAATATGATGAGGGTTAATCGTATCTAGATTCCTTGCATGTTTATGTAAGTTCTTAATGTTAATATAACCCTGTTATTATTGTTTATGAATATCTCCTAGCTCATTAATTCAATATTGTGTTGATCTGGTGTATTATATGTAAGTGATGTTGTTGAGCCTTGCTATAAGGCATGGAATGATAATGATGATCTTGTAGGGAATAGTATGATGGTCTTGATGATCTTTGGGCATGGTTGAGCCCTAAATGAGGTGTAATCCTCTTGTGTTGATAAGGGTTGATACCCTGTGATATTGTGAAAAGTATTTATATCTATGATAGTATGATGACTAGTGTAGCCTCATGAATAACAACTGAATAGTACCATGTGATGATGAGATGAGAAATTATGTTTCACACATTTTATATCTTTTTAAATTGTGATATTTATATGCTTGTTAGAAGTGAATTAGGTTTGTTTGTCCACTTGTTTGATGCATCCTTAATTCAGCCAATTGGCATAACTAATCAAGTGAAACTCTAATAATGTAGTGTCATGTGCCATAGATCCATCTTAGTGTCAAAACTTGTCAGATAGTTAAACGAGTATTCACAAGGGAAACTCATAGTGCATATTGATAAGTATGTGGGGTGCTTGTCATCCTTAATTCAAGTGTTTAGGGAGGATGACTGTCATCATACCAAACCCTTAGTTTGAGAATAGTCGTGTTTGTGTCCTGGTGATTATATATGTGACGAGATTGGAGGACAACTGCAGTTGTACCTCGGATGGTAGGGTATGAGTACCCACCTCCTTTCACTAGTGTCATGACCTATACTAAGGATGGACTAGGTTGTTAGTAGCCTGACCTTATGTGTCGTTGTGGAGGACTCGTACTGAGTGGGGGCAGAGAAGATCTTTGGAGTCCGACTCTTCCTAGATCTTATTTGGCATTGATTTCAACTTAGCAGTGGTTAGTTGGATTTTGAGTGGTATCCTCAAATTCTTTAGGGAATAATAAAAGTTGTAAGACAGTTGTGTAGCATATATGTTTAGTGTTATACACAATGCTTCATATTTTATGATAACCCTTGTTTGCTTTATTTTCACTGAGATGATGTATAGTGCAATAAGAGATAATAGATATGCTTATGTTGTAGTTATGCTCATGTTGTGAACATGCTTATGTTGTCAAATATATTGACATTGATGGTTAAGATGTTTCTGCTAGCTATGTTTAATATTGTTAGCCATGCCTATGTAATTTGAAATGATTAAACTACTAATCAATCCTATGTAGTTCATTATATTATGATGTTAGTTCTACTTATGATATATATGTTCCCTTTATTTGAGATGCCAACATTGATAGCCATGTTATGTTACTTGACATATTCATGATGTCAAGGATGCTTATTCTACTAGATTTCTTGTACTGTTAGCAAGGAATATGTTGATAGTCAAATTAATGATAATGATTGTTATTAGATGCAATTTGATGATATTTGAGTAGATATCTATCCAGAGAAATGGATTTATTTTTATCTATATATGCATTGATGATCATCCTTGTTGCTAAGATGACCTTCTTAATCTTTTTAGTATACTTGAATTGTTCCATCTGTTCAATTGATTATTAAATACTCCAACTACTTAGTTATCTACTATTTAAAATGTTGTAATTAATAAGTGTTGTTGGAGGTTATATCTCTTGCTGGGACATGGGTCTCACCCTTGTGGTTTTCCACATCTTTTTCGGTAATCGGAAGTTATGAAAACAAACAAGTGGCAGCAAAGAGAAACTATAGTAATGAAACTTTGAGAAAGTTTATTAGATGTCTAGTGTGTCCTAGATTCATCCATGTACTCTCAGGTCCGGGCAGGAAAATGTGTATATGGCGTTTCAAATGCATCATCTTTTGCTAGCATATTTATGCTTATTTGTGTGGCATATACAAATATTGTTCTCCTATGTATATATGTTGTGGCTAAGGCGATATAACAATTTGTATCAAATTCTTGGCATAGTATGGATAAAAGAAAGATGTTGAGCTCTTTGCAAATGTTTCTAAGCAGGTACTGATATTGAAATCAGTTTTAATTTACCCATATCTTTGGGTATGTGATTAATTAGTGATTGATTGTGATTTATGTTTTGAGTAATCTCATTTAGTGTAATGGGTTCTCACAGAGGAGATGTCATTATCTAAGATTAGGTTAATACCCAAGGTCTAAACTAGACATACACCTATCCCAAATACATATATTTCTACTCTAGGGTGAAAACTGTTGTTATCTTAGGGTTCGATTCTCTTCCATGTAGTCATTTCCTATACTTTAATCTCATATCTTCATTCTAGGGTGACTATGTGAATCATGCTAGCCTAGTGACCATTAACCAAATAACTCTGATACCGTATTGTAATGCCCCTCCAAGTACATACATGACAGTGGAAGCAAACCCTATGTTGTCCATAACATGGGTCACTTAGCTTGGAGGAACATTACAAAACATGATATACAATAGTAACAAGATAAATGAAATGTCACGCATTAATTGGAAAATAGATTCATACATAGTTTTGGCAAAAAGGAAAACTGCATCAAGTTCATATAATCTACTTTGATAAAAGATTATAAATCATGTAAAAGATATCTAAAACTCTAGATCATCTTGGTAAAAGGCACCCCACTAGGTCTTTTATTCTTGCAGATTTCTAAGCATATTCCTTGGATGATAAAAAGCTTCTTCCACCTAAGCTTGCTCCTTACCTGTGGGAATTGCGCCCCCATCCATGCATAAAACCATTGGTAAATAGAATTGAACATATTATAATTAAAGAAAGCATCTAAATTGAAAATAAACTTTGAACATTAAACTTTGAAAAAAAGGACACAGTTTCTTTTAAGTTACTTCTTTTATCTTGACTTATATAAGAAACCTCAGGTTTTGCACCGAATCGCCTCTTCTCTTATGCACTGAAGTGCCTCTTAGATTGCACCAAAGTTCCTCTTCTCTTATACACACACATGCCTCTTAGTTTTTCTCTGATGAGCCTCTTGATGAGGATCTTATATAAGTTATCGTTTAACATTATTTTTCTATTGAAACTCTTAACTTTATCTTAAATCTTAATATTGACTTTACTCTTAATGTGCATGAATATGATACCCATAATATGGGCAGTATAACATTACATTAAATTCATCATAAATTCATTCACTTTAATCAATTGAAATAGATAATACATTCATAATAATCATTGCCTACATACATTCATAAAAGCAAACATTGCTTATGTTCAATTAGCATGGTACAGTTACTTTGCATTTGGAGGAGATCTAATCTTCCTTCCTAGTTTCAGTAAATCCTAATCATGTCCTTGGGGTTTGAAATCCTAAACACCTTGATCATAACATTCAATGTATCAAATTGTATTCCATTCATCACCTAAAACCCTAATTTTGATAATGTATGATTTCTTAATCTTGAATTATATCCAATATGATATGTTTATCCAAAAAGGTCAATGCTTGATTATTAAGATCCATTAAGAATATTAAGATAGTAAAAACCTAGAAATTAGGGTTTTAATACATTAATCATATTAAAGCTAGCAACTTTAGGCACTTTTAAAATTTGAGACAAAATTAGTCCTTCATTATATTTTTATTGCATTCCCTGAATTTTTTTCATCAATTTTCATATATAACATATCATTATTGCATGTCCCTATAATTTACTATAAATTTTCCAAAATTAATTGCTAATGGCCGATCGAAGCTTGCCAACTAGGCAGAAGGGTCCGTGACACGCGGCCAGGGTGGAGCCAATCGGCTCGCACCATGTTGGCACCTAGGCTCGCCCATGCCTAAGAGAAAAAAACTAAAAAGGACAAAAATGCCCTTACCTAGTTGTAGAGAATGCAGGGGCAGTGGTGTCTTTTACATTGAGGTTATGTTCAACCTCGTGAGTTGCTACCTTTATTGAAGGAGCACCCAGCCACGGTCAACTGTGTGTCGACTCTAGGCTCTGAATCTCTTGGGCGGCAAGAAAGTTTTCCAAAATATCCACCTTAGAGCATCGAACTCGTCGGTGCCTTTCATTGCCTTGTGTGTCCAGAGTAGGGTGAATGATGTAGGGGACCTCCGGTGTGGACAAGAGATGTAGCTGTCGGGGAAGGATGGCATAGCAGAGGAATTGGGGGTAGGGGTGAGGATCGCAAAGACATGATGAGTTTATTAGAGAAAAAAGTATCCCCGCATACGGTTTATGACCCCTTATATAGATCGGGGTTGTGGCATCCAACTCACCAAAATAAGATTAATTAATCAGAAGCGATCATTTGCAGCGGATTACTGAAAATCACTAAAAATTAAAACCTTTTTCAAAGAGATCCAATCATAGGAAAACTCTTTCAACAAGAACCAATGTATTACATTTACATCCTAGTTCATAAGTACATATCTTGTACTATCTCGTCTCGAGGGT
Source organism: Alisma plantago-aquatica (assembly GCA_963693085.1). Lineage (NCBI taxonomy): Eukaryota > Viridiplantae > Streptophyta > Magnoliopsida > Alismatales > Alismataceae > Alisma > Alisma plantago-aquatica. The sequence continues at coordinate 266,302,908 of OY856412.1, read as the reverse complement.
TACAACATCAACTGCCTTATTAAAAGTTAAACACAGACAACATAAGAACCTCGAGGCATTAATACAAAATCTCAAAATGATTCATTAAAAGAACTAATTATTAACTCTGACGACCTGAGAGTACAGAGACGACACATAGGACTTCTATCTACAAACACGACAGACGACACACTCCACCTGAGTTGTTGTTGATGTACCTGTTGCTGCTGAAGTTCTTCCTCTGCAAGATATTCTCAATCTCTTCCTTGCTCGCCCACCTAAAGAAAAAAATGTTGGATCCCATAGGGGTGAGACAATTGAAAATTTCCCCAACGAGATATATAACTCTCTGCCAGAAACATTATTATTGCAGTTTATAATATAAATCTGAACAGAAGATAAGTAGTTTATATCATTCTCATCTTTAACTATTGCAACTATCTGTGATAGAGTAGTAAATCATCTATTTTCTTTAGAAGGAATAGAAAGAACATGTATATTATTTATCTATTGTATTATCTCAACATATCATGCTTTTCTCATGATACTCATTACTCTGATATGTCACCCATGACTCTTTCTTGTTTCTAAATGATGGCCTTAGCCAATCTGCTAAATAGATATTGGTTTATACTGGACATGAGAGTGTACATCATCATGTCTTATTTAGGCATTGGTCCATACCAATCATGTATAAATATTCCAGGCATTGAATTATACCAATCATGTGCAACTAGTACGAGCATTGGACTTATATTGTTCTTGTGTATCCATTCCAAGTGTTGGACTATGCCAATCCCAACTATTCCAAGTATTAGACTATGCCAATCCCAACTATTCCAGGTATTGGGCTATGCCAATCCTAACTATTCCAGGTATTGAACTATGTCAATCTTATAACATTATTCCAGGTATTGAACTATGTCAAACATGTGCAATTATTCTAGGTATTGAACTATGTCAACCCATTGAAATTATTCTAGGTATTGAACTATGTCAACCCTGTGCAATTATTCCAGGTATTGAACTGTCAACCTTGTGCAACTATTCCAGGTATTGAACTATATCAACCCTGTGAAATTATTCCAGGTATTGAACTATGTCAACCCTGTGCAATTATTCTAGGTATTGGGTTATTACCAATCTTGTGCAGTTATTCCAGGTATTGGGATTTAACCAATCCTGTGTTATTATTCCAGGTATTGGGATTTAACCAATCTTGTGTTATTATTCCAGGTATTGGGATTTAACTAATCATGTGTTATTATTCCAGGTATTGGGTTTTAACCAATCATGTGTTACTATTCCACGTATTGGGATTTAACTAATCATGTGTTATTATTCCAGGTATTGGGATTTAACCAATCCTGTGTTATTATTCCAGGTATTTGGATTTAACCAATCCTGGGTTATTATTCCAGGTATTGAACTATGTCAATCCTATGCAACTATTCCATGTATTGAACTATATCAATCCTATGACATTATTCTAGGTATTGAACTATGTCAATCATGTGTAACTATTCTAGGTATTGAACTATATCAATCCTGTGACATTATTCTAGGTATTGAACTATGTCAATCCTGTTACATTATGTCCCATGTTTGTTTACATAGCACTAGGTACCTCATTCTTCTACTGACATTTAAACTTTGGCCATGCCATTATTCTTAATCACATTCTTTATGTAAAACAAGTATCCCTCTCTTCTCCACACTTGTATAATCAAAGTTCCATCATTATTATTGTATTATTTTATTATAATTATTATGTTATTAGGTTTCCCTTTTCTTGGTTTATTAAGAACATTATCATCTCTTACAATGGGCTTTTATAGATATCTTGGTACCTCCCACTATGTATCAACTTACTCATGTGGTTCACAAGGCCTATTAAAATATCTTGTTACCTCTCACTAGGTAACAACCAATCTCATGGCTCATAAAGCACATTTAACATCTTGTCACCTTTCACTAGGCCAGAACCAATCTCATGGTTCATAAAACACATTAAATCTTAATGTAATGATTAGGACAACACTCTTTATATGTTACTCATCCAAGTATGTTGGATTTGAGATGCATCAAGGGATATCATTCTTAAAGAGCTGGATGTGATATTTATGATGTCGTGATATATCACTTCACTCAGCACTGTAAACTTACATGATTTTATCGATTTATATTATATTAAGGTATTTCTCATCTTAATACGTCCATATACTAACCTATCACCTTTACCATGAAGTGCATAGATCATAGAATACACATAAGGATTGTTCAGCTATCTTCCATGATAGGGAATCATCTCATGTTAAGGCTTTTCTTGTTATAAAGTTACCTATAATCAATCACTATTCCATTATTAGGATTAGGTTTCCCATATCATCACCCTTTATTAGGGTTTAGGGTTTCACATACTATCATACTTCATTAGGGTTAGGATTTCATATAGCATCATCCTTAATTAGGCTTTCACATCACATTCCCCACAAATAGGGTTTACTATTCATCCTAACTAGGGTTTCTCATGGAATCACCCTCAATTAGGGTTTCTCATGGAATCACCCTCAATTAAGGTTTCTTATTTCATATCAATACATTATGGTTTTACATCACATTACCCTAGTTTAGGGTTTCATACACTTTACCCTAAAATTAGAGTTTACTATTCAATCCAATTAGGGTTTCACCCTCCATTCCTATAATTAGGGTTTTACCTTATGTTACCCTGAATTAGGGTTAGGATTCATTAACCTTCTGGATTAGGGTTTCATGATCTCTTTACTGAGGATCATAACTTAATCACCACATGATTAATACTCATGTAAGAATTCCTTTCTATCATCCTTTCAACTTGATTAGGTTTATATCAACCCTTCAATCAAGTATATATATACAACTATGGTTAACAAAGTGTACTGAGACATTGCTTTCATAACCTTATAGGGATTAACTCATCTAGGGTTACCAATTACTTAGTACCTTATAGCTACAACCCAAGTGATTATCTTTGGGATAAATAAATAACAACCATAGGGTCATTTTATCTTTCATCACCTTAGGTTTCCAATTAACTTAATTACATTGAAACATCCAAACATTCTTGATCATTGATACTCCAAACGATTTGAAACTGTTTAAGCAAAACAATGATGAAACTGTATGGACAAGTCACACTTGAAACCACTTGGGTCTCTAAACGGTTTGAGACTATTTGGTCTCAAACGGTCTTGAGACCGTTTGATCCCAAATGGTCTTGATACAATTTGATCCCAAACGGTCTTGAGACAATTTGGACTCAAACGGTCATAAGACTGTTGGTCCAAACCCTCTCAAAATCGAATGGACCAAAAAGGTCTTCCATCACTTAATCAATTTAGGATTTCAATCATTAAACCATCTATCAATTGAACCATTGATTTATTATTCCATTGGACCATTGAATCACCCTTCAATTGGACCTTCAATTAGGGTTTTCAACCCAATTGAACTAGGGGTCATAATCAAGAAACCATCCATTAGGGTTTTGAAATCAAGGAACCATCAATGGTTGACATTGTGGAACTAGTCCAATTGAAATCATTGGATCATCATCAAACCATGACATGACCTGACCTCAAATGGTCTTGAGATTGTTTGGATGACCTCCAAATGGTGTTGAGACCATTTTCCCCATACCATCACTTAAAATTGTGAAATTCAATTAGGGTTTGGATCATTAGATTGATCAATAATTGAACTATTGATTGCATTACCATTTGCTATCTTTGGACCTTCAAATACTCAACCGTACTCAACCCTAGACCTACAAATGGTCTTGGTGTACCTCCAAATGGTCTTGAGACAATTTGGGTGATTTCCAAATGGTCTTGAGACCGTTTGGGTTAATCAACCCAAAGATTTAATGCATTCAATTGCAAAATCAACACTTAACCCGATTAGGGTTTCTAATTGGATGATTGTCCATATATTGATTCAATCAATTGGAACCATGAGATCCTCATCCAACATGTACTAGGGTATTGACCTCAAATGGTCAACCCATCCAAACGGTCAACTCTTCTAAATGGTTTGGGGTTCAAGACTCTAAACGGTTTGCAAATCGTTTAGTCTCCAAACGGTTTGGTGAAACCGTTTGGACCAAAGTCTTAAAACCATTTACAACAGATATTTGGGGAGGTGTTTGCTTATGATGATGTCATCATCATCAAGCTCTAAACCCGTGAAATGTGCTGTGATTTTCATGGAGATTGCATCAATCAACCAAATAAAATCTCGAGAATAAAGAAAGGGTCAACAATTGATAAGGAATTGAATGCAATAACAATATTAAGGGTTCAAGTTATAAAACCCACCTCAAATTGAGCTTCAAAGCTTCAACCTCCACGTCTTTATTCGAAAATACCCATCCAAGCTAGGGATAAAGGAGCATATATGTATTTTATTAAAAAATTCATTTAAGAGAGAGAAAGTAGGCGATAACTCCTCCATTTCCTTGCCACTTTCCCCCTTCACTTCCTTGGTTACGAGGATATATCTTTTTCCTCTTATTCCTCTCAATTATCCATGATTTAAAGAAAAGCAAATTAAGCACCTTAAATCATATTATAATAATATCCATAAGTAAGTGAATATTTCTTTTTCTTATAATAATGTGTGTGAGTTATCCACTTCCCTTAGATATTTTCGTGCATTTGTGAGGCACATGGTCATACACATATATGGATTTCAACCATTTAAATTTTGTTTGAAGGGCACTTCAATTAATATATTTATTTTTTCATATAATTGAAGTAAAGTTCCAATTATGCTTAAATCTTGATTATTTTAATATCAAGATTCTCTCTCCTACAAAATGATACAAATGAGACACCCCTCTCATTTTCTTTTCTCTAAATGATGCCAAGAAACATTAGGGACTATTCTGAAGTGGTAATTTGCATATTGAACCCTGGGTTTTGGGTAAATTGCACATTGCACCAAAACTAGGTTTTAATGCATAAACATTGCTTAATCAGCTCTTTCTTGTTACTCCGACTTTCCCAAGCCATACCTCTGCATCATCTTCATTCTCATGATGCTTCAACACATGAGGAACATTTATCAAGTAACATTTGCAAGTTAACCCCTCACATTGGTTAGTTTTCACTTTAGTCCAAACTAAGCAAACATTGTTTCAACATTATTCAAAAAGGACTAAAATTGAAATATAAGTTCCTCTTGAACCTTAATTACTTTTAAAAAGATAAGAGCAAGCATATAATTGTCTTTCTTAAACAAAACACCTAGGGTTAAAGCATAACCCAGGTCAGGGATGTTACAAATTATAAACCCCTAACAAGGATTTCGTCCCCGAAATCCCAGATAAAGGGAAACAAATATTATCCATCATCTCATCAAGTCTTCACATAACATCTCAATGTCATGTTTATGTAAGGCATAAACCCCTAACATATGATCTCCATGCTATATAATATAGTTAAACTGATTTCACAGTTAACCACTCCAGGTGGTCAACATAAATTATCTGATACCATAATTCCTTACCTTGGTATCCATCACATGTGTTGGAAACACATCACATTTCATCTTTCTTTTGTACTGGGACATTTCTTGTTATACATATCTTTTTCTTAGAACCCAAGTCCAAGACAACTGATACTCTTCTAAGTATCCATCAAATAATCAATTTTAATTTATGCACACCAAGTGTTCTAGGACCCACTTGGTTGCCATGTCCCTGAAAGAAAAGAAAACAAAGGATCATATTCCTCTTATCACCCTATTGTTAACCCGAGTTGTTTATTCATGAGAAGAGATTATCATCTCCTTTAAACATTACATGAACCTTCTACTGTTCATGAGTTATTTACTCTTATTTCTTTCTTGGTTTCTTGCCATCAACATAGGAATCATATGGATGCTCACTTGTCATCATTTCTTAATATCATTTTCACCATGATTACTAGATATAGGTATTCAAACCTTTAGTTCATCACTGATTATTGTTACTTTCCATCAGGTAACTTATTACCTCTTGGTCTTTAGACCAGGGTATACATTATACTAAACATCTTCTTTTGTTTATAAATTGATTTATAATTAAATAAAATTCCTTCATATATCAATTAGGATGTGGTAGAAATATCCATGCCACATTTCCTACTTCTTTCTTTAGATTGTTTCAGAATGATTACTTGATTAGAGTAATCAGAAAGATAACAATCTAGGTATGTCATACTTACCTTGCCTTCAATAAATGAATACCTGGCCAGGGTATTCAAGAACTGAAATTAGGTAGTATGTATTTGTTTTATATTATGTTTCATATTCTTAACATCTCTTTAAATTTCACTACTTAGTATCTCATATTTTCTCTGAGTGTTTCTTTTACATATTTTCCCCTTTCTGCATGAAAAGAAAATTTTCAAACATATAAGAGGATATTAAATTGAACATAAGTTTTCATCCTTCTTATTTCTTCCTCATATCCTTAAAGGATTATACAGATTAACTAAACAATAACTACCTTTCTTATAGTAGGAAACAAAAGGTAACACAAAATAGAAAATTCTATCTTGACAAGTTTACCTTTTACAAGTTGACTAGCATCTTATCTGGCCCAAAACATGGACTTAGTTGTTATTTGTTATTGCCTTTGTCCTCTATGACCAGAAGTAGATGGACCAAACTGTGACACTTGTCTTCGTCTTCCACCATCTGCTCCACTAGACTGAGGTCCTTGTGGATTTTGCAGATTATGCCTTGACTGTTGGGTCACCTCACTATTTCTCCTTGGACAGTGTTGTCTAAAATGTCATAGATGTCCACATTTGTGACAAGCTCGACCCCAACTTGATGACCCCTGCATAGGTGCACTAGATTGAGGTTGAACTGGTGAAGATTTTGGTTGTTTAGTACCACTAATCATCGGTCCATGTGACTGTGTAGACTTTCTTTTGAGGTTTGTCTCATGTTTCTTTATCATAGACCTTTCTATCCTCTGTATAGACTCCACAAATGTGGCAAACCTCTCTCTACTTTCTAGGGAAGTCGGGATGGACATCTCAGCATTCAATCCCTTCTCAAAACGTCAGATATTCTCCTCCTCAGTAGCTGCCATTTGAGGACAAAATCATAAAAGTTCCATAAACTTAACCTCATATTCATTAACCCTGAGCAATTATTCCAGGTATTGAACTATGTCAACCCTGTGCAATTATTCCAGGTATTGAACTATGTCAACCCTGTGCAATTATTCTAGGTATTGAACTATGTCAACCCTATGCAATTATTCCAGGTATTGAACTATATCAACCATGTGCAATTATTTCAGTTATTGAACTATGTCAACCCTATGCAATTATTCCAGGTATTGGGTTATTACCAATCCTATGCAGTTATTCCAGGTATTGGGATTTAACCAATCTTGTGTTATTATTCCAGGTATTGGGATTTAAAAAATCCTGTGTTATTATTCCAGGTATTGGGATTTAACCAATCCTGTGTTAATATTCCAGGTATTGGGATTTAACTAATCCTATTTTATTATTCCAGGTATTGGGATTTAACCAATCATGTGTTATTATTCCAGGTATTGGGATTTAACCAATCATGTGTTATTATTCCAGGTATTGGGATTTAACCAATCCTGTGTTATTATTCTAGGTATTGAACAATGTCAATCCTATGCAACTATTCTAGGTATTGAACTATATCAATCATGTGACATTATTCCAGGTATTGAACTATGTCAATCGTGTGCAACTATTCCAGGTATTGAACTATATCAATCCTGTGACATTATTCCAGGTATTGAACTATGTCAATCCTGTGACATTATGTCCCATGTCTGTTTACACAGCACTGGGTACCTCATTCTTCTACTAACATTTAAACTTTGTCCATGCCATTATGCTCAATCACATTATTTATGTTAAACAAGTATCCCTCTCTTCTCCACACTTGTATAATCAAGGTTCCATCATTATTATTGTATTATTTTATTATAATTATTATGTTATTAGGTTTCCCTATTCTTGGCTTATTAAGGACATTATCATCTCTTATAGTGGGCTTATATATATATATATATATATATATATATATATATATATATATATATATATATATATATTGGTACCTCCCACTAGGTATCAACTTACTCATGTGGTTCACAAGGCCTATTAAAATATCGTGTTACCTCTCACTAGGTAACAACCAATCTCATGGCTCATAAAGCACATTTAACATCTTGTCACCTTTCACTAGGCAACAACCAATCTAATGGTTCATAAAACACATTACATCTTAATGTAATGATTAGGACAGCACTCTTTATATGTTACTCATCCAAGTATGTAGGATTTGAGATGCATCAAGGGATATCATTCCTAAAGAGCTGGATGTGATATTTATGATGTCTTGATATATCACTTCCCTCAACACTTTAAACTTACTTGATTTTATTGATTTATATTGTATTAAGGTATTTCTCATCTTAATACTTCCATATACTAACCTATCACCTTTACCATGAAGTGCATAGATCATAGAACACACATAAGGATTGTCCAGCTATCTTCCATGATAGGGACCCATCTCAGGTTAAGGCTTTGCTTGTTATAAAGTTACCTATAATCAATCACTATTCCATTATTAGGATTAGGTTTCCCATACCATCACCCTTTATTAGGGTTTAGGGTTTCACATACTATCATACTTCATTAGTGTTAGGATTTCATATAGCATCCTCCTTCATTAGGCTTTCACATCACATTCCCCATAAATAGGGTTTACTATTCATCCTAACTAGGGTTTCTCATGGAATCACCCTCAATTAGGGTTTCTCATGGAATCACCCTCAATTAGGGTTTCATATTTCATATCAATACATCAGGATTTTACATCACATTACCCTAGTTTAGGGTTTCATACACTTTACCCTAAAATTTGGGTTTACTATTCAACCCAATTAGGGCTTCACCCTCCATTCCTATAATTAGGGTTTTACCTTATGTTACCCTAAATTAGGGTTAGGTTTCATTAACCTTCTGGATTAGGGTTTCATGATCTCTTTACTAAGGATCATAACTTAATCACCACATAATTAATACTCATGTAAGAATTCCTTTCTATCATACTTTCAACTTGATTAGGTTTATATCAACCCTTCAATCAAGTATATATATATACAACTATGGTTGACAAAGTGTACTGAGACATTGCTTTCATAAGCTTATAGGGATTAACTCATCAAGGGTTACCAATTACTTAGTACCTTATAGGTACAACCCTAGTGATTATCTTTGGGATAAATAAATAACAACCATAGGGTCATTTTATCTTTCATCACCTTAGGTTTCCAATTAACTAAATTACATTGAAACATCCAAACATTCTTGATCATTGATACTCCAAATGGTTTGAAACCGTTTAAGCAAAACAATGATGAAACCGTATGGAAAAATCACACTTGAAACCACTTGGGTCTCGAAACGGTTTGAGACCGTTTGGGATCAAACGGTCTCAAGACCATTTGGTCCATACCCTCTCAAAATTGAATGGACCAAAAAGGTCTTCCATCACTTAATCAATTCATGATTTCAATCATTAAACCATCTATCAATTGAACCACTAGTTTATTCTTCCATTGGACCATTGAATCACCCTTCAATTGGACCTTCAATTAGGGTTTTGAACCCAATTGAACTAGGGTTCATAATCAAGAAACCATCCATTAGGGTTTTGAAATCAAGGAACCATCAATGGTTGACATTGTGGAACTCGTCCAATTGAAATCATTGGGTCATCATCAAACCATGACATGACCTAACCTCAAACGGTCTTTAGGTCATTTGGATGACATCCAAACGGTCTTGAGACCGTTTTCCCCATCCCATCACTTAAAATTGTGAAATTCAATTAGGATTTGAATCATTAGATTGATCAACAATTGAACTATTGATTGCATTACCATTTGCTATCTTTGGACCTTCAAATACTCAACCATACTCAACCCTAGACCTCCAAACGGTCTTGTTTGACCTCCCAACGGTCTTGAGACTGTTTGGGTGATCTCCAAACAGTCTTGATACCGTTTGGGTTAATCAACCCAAAGATTTAATTCATTCAATTGCAAAATCAACACTTAACCCGATTAGGGTTTCTAATTGGATGATTGTCCATATATTGATTCAATCAATTGGAACCATTAGATCCTCATCCAACATGTACTAGGGTCATGACCTCAAATGGTCAACCCATCCAAACGGTCAACTCATCTAAATGGTTTGGGGTTCAAGAATCTAAACAGTTTGCAAACTGTTTAGTCTCCAAACGGTTTGGTGAAACCGTTTGGACCAAAGTCTTAAAACTGTTTGCAATAGATATTTGGGGAGGTGTGTGCTTATTATTATGTCATCATCATCAAGATCTAAACCCATGAAACAAGCTGTGATTTTCATGGAGATTGCATCAATCAACCAAATAAAATTTCGAGAATGAAGAAAGGGTCAACAATTGATAAGGAATTGAATGCAATAACAATATATAACAATATCAAGGGTTCAAGTTATAAAACCCACCTCCAATTGAGCTTCAAAGATTCAACCTCCACATATTTAATGGTGAAAGAAAAACCTTCAACTATACCAAGCTCGTCCTCAAGGTTTGAGTGAAAAGGAATGGCTAGAATTGAAGATCGAGTGAAGATAAGAAGAAATCATGCATTGATTTGTGATTTCCACCATGGAATCAAGGTGAAAGAAGGTCAAGAAGCTTACCAACACGTTGGGGGTCGTCCTCCTATTGCTCCAAGATCCCTTGGTCATTTTTTCAAGCAAGAAGTGAAGTTGGATTCGAAAATACCCATCCAAGCTAGGGATAAAGGAGCATATATGTATTTTATTAACAAATTCATTTAAGAGAGAGAAAGTAGGGGATAACTCCTATATTTCCTTGCCACTTTCCCCCTTCCCTTCCTTGGTTATGAGGATATCTCTTTTGCCTCTTATTCCTCTCAATTATCCATGATTTAAAGAAAAGCAAATTAAGCACCCTAAATCATATTATAATAATATCCATATGTGAGTGGATATTTCTTTTTCTTACAATAATGTGAGTGAGTTATCCACTTCCCTTAGATATTTTCGTGCCTTTGCAAGGCACATGGTCTTCCACATATATGGATTTCAACCATTTCAATTTTGGTTGAAGGTCACTTCAATTAATATATTTATTTTTGCATATAATTGAAGTAAAGTTCCAATTATGCTTAAATCTTGATTATTTTAATATCAAGATTCTCTCTCCTCCAAAATGATACAAATGAGACACCCCCATCATTTTATTTTCCCTACATGATGCCAAGAAATATTAGGGACTATTCTGAAGTGGTAATTTGCATATTGAACCCTGGGTTTTGGGTAAATTGCACATTGCACCAAAACTAGGTTTTAATGCATAAACATTGCTTAATCAACTCTTTCTTGTTACTCAGGCTTTCCCAAGCCATACCTCTGCATAGTATTCATTCTCATGATTCTTCAACACATGAGGAACATTTATCAAGTAACATTTGCAAGTTAACCCCTCACATTGGGTAATTTGCACTTTAGTCCAAACTAAGCAAACATTGTTTCAACATTATTCAAAAAGGACTAAAATTGAAATATAAGTTCCTCATGAACCTTAATTAGTTTAAAAAAGATAAGAGCAAGAATATAATTTTCTTTCTCAAACAAAACACATAGGCTTAAATCATAACCCAGGTCAGGGATGTTACAGGGGCTATGGAGAGTAGTCGGCGAGAGGTCTGAGAATTGGGGGATTCTTACAAAGCCTTGCAAAGGGGGTAAAACCTAGGACTAATAGTCATGGGTTTGCTTCCTGATCACATTGGGATGGTTTCTAGGAGTCCTAGTGAAACAGAAAGAAAGGAAATCATGAAGACAATTAGGAATGAACTGTTCCCTGGTTTCCTTGTCTGGTTGGAGGTGGGAGACAAACTCTTGACTTCAGATCTGGATCCCAAGGTAACAAAACATGTGACAAAATAAAATGGTCTAGGTAAAGTTCTATTATGAACATGATATGTGACATTTAATATTCATTTCCCATTAACTATTCACTTTACGAATTCTAGACAGATCCATATCTTTCACTATGTGAAACCTTTTCATCCCAAATTTTGAAGGAAGTGTTGGCTATTTACACTAACGAGTTTCAATCATTTAGAATGATCTTTTACTCAACCAGCTATATCCCGCAAGTATACGAGAGTAGTTGTAGTCAAGGTCGAACACAAGGAGCGTTGGTTACTTAGGCGTAAGAGTTATAATTTTCAATAATCTAGATCGTTGTACACAAGATGATTGGATTAGAACAACTAAATTATATATTTAGAACAAAATAATAAATTATCACTTAAGAAAGGTTAAGATTCAAATTTGGAAGGATCTTAACCTTGGGATTTCACTATCACATCATAGATTATATTAAAATATGAATTTAAACATGTTAATTAACTTGCAAAGGAGGTTTGTAGTCATCACTCACCTCCCGGTGAAGTGATGACGATTTTAACTCCATACATCACTCTCGTGTATGTATTTCATTTCAAATCACAAACCTTGCTCCTCAACATAATCACAGCCACTCTCGTGGTCAAGGACAAGTTGCCAAAAGAGTAACTCCATACTCTCAAACACATCTTCTCATATTATGAAAGAAAGCATAAAATATGCAAGTATGATGGCAAATCACACAAACAAGCATTTTAGATCTGAAACAACTCTTGGAACATGCAAGAAACTAACATTTAGTACGAAATTCATATGTTCATACAAGCTATGACATGGGAGTTACTCTCCCATGCCCAAGAAAAAGAGTCTACTCATCCATAATGATGTACAACAGAAAATGTGTAGAAATTTCAGAATTCAACATGGTTTAGAGAAGGAAAAGCTAAGTAATCCCAAGGTGTAACCAAATAAAGGTAGAATTCCGACTTGAGGACGAAATCCCACTTCTACAGCTGCTCTAAACCGGACAAACTTCCCTCCCAAGAAGCCTTGTGGAGTGAAGAAGCTCTGATGCACCTTGGAGAAGAAGCTTGGAGAAGAAGAGAAGAAGAAATGGCTTCCTTTTGTAAGAAACCACCTTAGATCTCTCTCAAATCGCCCTCCTCTGCTCTAGGCTTGCTATGGGACGAGGGAACTAACACAAATGACTGAGCCTAACTTCCCATTAAGTTCCCACTTCGTTTTAAACAAAAACTCATATTTTTCAAAATGCTGAAACTGCCAGGTGCATATCGTACACTTAAAGTGCACGCCGTGCAACTTTCCAGAAACTTTAAATTTGCTCTAGAATGCACTGTGCACGGCATGCACTTAAGAAATGCATGCCATGCAACTTTCCAGGAACCTTTAGCTCCTAGGTACACGATGTGTGCTGAAGAAATGCACGACATGCAACTTTCCATAAACTTTCAGCTCCCAAGTTCACGTCGTGCAACTTTCCAGAAACTTTGGTCTGCTTTACGCTCCCAGGTGCACGGCGTGCACTTTTGGTGCACGGTGTGCATTTTTGGTGCACGGCGTGCACCTGGCTGTTCTTGGTTGTTGTGTATTCTGCTCATAACTTTCAGTGTGTAGGTCTGATTTACATACTGTAAAAAGTGGTATTTGTGTAATTACGAACCCCAAAACATGTAGATACTTGAGGAGTGATTCAATAAGAGATAATATGATATATTCCTCATCATTTCATTGCAAAATATAGTACCTACAATCCAAACCATGAGACAAGTAAGAATAGCTAAAAATATGGAATCTAACATGAATGAGAGTGATAATTGAGTCAAAACAATATGAATATGCAACCAAACATGATCCAAAAGATGATATGATTTGTGCACATCAAATCCCCCTTAGGTTAAATCATTGCTTATCCTCAAGAAAAAAGAGCATAGAAACATGAATGAAGTATTGTCAAGTTCATGCATAGATCAAATGAAAAGAAAGATGTGTATAAGACTAAGCCAACCATGATCAACATGTTTATACTCATGGCCATCAATTCAACTTAAACACCGAAGAAAGAGATTTTTAGTTCAATAGGGGTGGTCACAATTAAATTAATCAATCAAATAAACAACACTAAGTAGAATTTGGATGACCAAGCCAAACAATTAGTGGATGTGCAACTCAAACTCCCAACTATTAAGGATACAAATGATGAAATCTTAGTTAAAATTGACAATTTTAGTTGTACTCTCCTTCTTTCCCAAAAATGATATGATAATGGATTATGGGTTTCGACACTCGGCTGCTAATATAGGCTTATGCACACGTGGAATGTTGGTTGGGGTATTTTACCCTCTTTTAAGACATACCACCTAACCATCGTGGCCAGATCGGACTTACACTAGGCTAGCATGATATGTGGGCGGTTTAGCCATCTTTTATGGGGTATAAAGATGAGATAAGACAAAAGAAATTTTAAATTTTTTTTCCAAAAGATAGGAGAGTCAACTAAATTGCAACATTAGCTACATTTCATTCATTTGTTTTGAAAAATTTTCATTGAAAGAGTGGTTGAAAATGCACTAAGAGCTTGTAAAGGGTATCTCATATTCCAAATGATGTTGGAAAGTTGATTTACTCACAAAAATTGAAACCATTACATGTTTTAAGCAATCAAGGATGTGAAAGATGAATGTTTAGGCTAGAAGCATAAACCAGAGTTAACCACATGTTGATGGCCAAAAGGTTTAATTTGATTGATGCATGCCTTTTACAATTTCTCCAAATGATATTTCTCATCAAAAGAGGACAATCTGTTAAGTATAGGAGTTCTATCCACATATAAAAGATACACCTCATATCATACTAGATTTGCCACCACAAGAGGATAACTGAAAACAATGACTGAAATGTGAACACAAAACAAAAGCAAATGACAAGAAGAAAATAACATGAAAGGGAAAAGCTAAAAGAACTAGGTTACCATCCGGTTGCTCCCCCCTAAGCTTGAAATCTGCAGTGTCCTCACTGCATAAATGAAACTAAAAAGGTTGCAACCGGGTACCTCATCATGGTGGAAACATCAAAGTCCATGGAGGACCGGTGCTCTGATTTGTAGCTGGAAATTGTTGTGCTAAAGATTGATGCCTCCTTGCAAATATGTCCTTGATTTGGGGCAAGTGAAAGCACCTATTAGCTGCAGCAAGAATAGTCTTTTGTATACCAATACAATGTGTCTTTTCATTCCCCTTTGAAGCATCATTAAAATATGAGCTGGGAAGAGTGTTCTCATTATAAAGTAATGTGTCATCTAGAGTGTGAGGAGGAAAGACATGTGGCTTGCTTGAAGAATCAACATGTAGAGCATGTTTTGTAGCTTTCTCCCCTTTAGTTGCAACTTCGTGATCATCATGGATATCAACATCATCATACTTTGAAGGATATATTTCTATGAAAACACCATTCTTCAATGTCACTGGCCTGAAATACGTAGGATTCATCTCCGGTGGACTAGACAAGAAAGGTGGAAATGCTTCTTTGCTAGAAAGAGCTTGTTGGGCAATTTGTTTCTCCAAGATGTGTACATGAGTGGCAATATCATCCACCTTAGAAGAGAGTTGGCAAATGGCACCCTTCATTGATTGTCTTTGTTGATGGAACTCCTCATTTTGCTACATTTGAGCTGAAATAAATGTTGCAAGCATGGACTCTAATCTAGAAGTTACTTGTGGTTGTTGTGGCTGAATTAAATCTGGGTTTGCATTGTTGTAGAATCCCGATGGAGTGTATCCCATTGGAGAATAAAAAGAAGAAGCATAACATGTATAATATGAGTGTCCAAGCAACCCACATGCATCACAAATAAAATTGGCTGCTTGAAATGGATGTGTGATCAGCTTCTCAAACCTTTGTGATAAAGTGTCTAGCTTTGTTGCAATTATGTCTATAGCATCAACCATGTGACTCCCCACTTGTATCTAGGATGTAGTAGATGAATAAGATGGCTTGTAGATTATATCCGAGCTCCACTGGTAATGGTTTGCTGCCATATCTTAAATAATAACATAAGCTTTTCCATAAGATTTGTTCATGAGAGCTCCATTTGCAGCTGCATCAATAGACATCCTTGTATTGTAGCACAAACCATTATAGAAAGATTGCAATAGAAGCCAATTGCTTAGACCGTGATGTGGACAAAGATGTTGAAGATCTTTGAACCTCTCCCATATATCATACAAGGTCTCTCCATCCCTTTGAGAATAATTGATGAGTTGACTCCTTAGCTGCAAAGTTTTGCTAGGTGGAAAATATCTTGCCAAAAAGACCTTTAGAAGCTCCTCCCAAGTGCCGATTGACTTCTTTGGTAAAGTATAGATCCATGCCTTGGCTCTATCTCTAAGAGATAATGGAAAAAGGATTAGGTGTATCCCATCAGTAGGAACACCATATATCTTTATAGTGCTTAGCAACTGTAGAAATTCAGCAATGTGGAGGTTTGGATCCTCCATTGGTGTCCTTCCAAATGCATTCAATTGTAGCAATTGTATGATGGATGGGCTGATAGAAAACTCCTTTGCCTCAAATTCTGAAATATTAATAGGCTCACTCATGTGCATTGTAGTTGTACCAAAGTAGTCCTTAAGAGGAAGGGCATCCTCCTTGATTAGTTCTTCATGTGGATCTGGAGGATTAGGTGGGTGTGGCGTAGATGGTGGTGATGTATGTGGTATGGGTGTTGGTGGTGTATATGATGGTGGTGAATTAGGTGTGAATGATGGTGGTGTGGATGAAGGATGTGTGGATGAGGGTGGTACATATGAAGGTGATGTGGATGAAGGCGGCATGGGTGAATGTAGTGTGGATGATGGTGACATGGATAATGGTTGTGCGGGTTGTGATTCCTCCATACATGTTTGGGTTTCACTCCTTCTTGCTCCACGAGGGATGCAAATAGTGTGTTCATTTTCTAAATGTAGAGATATGCACGGTTCAAGGATCTTTTTATGAACACCCCATATGCTCCTGCAAATAAACAAGGTGAGTGAGATACAAAAACAAACATGGAAGATACAACAAATTATGATGATCATGATGAATTATGATTTATGGATATGATGGTGGATATGAAGGTTGTGATCTAGTCTCATTTACTTATCAACAACTCTTACTCTAACAGGAATATAGATACTCCCCGACAACGGTGCCAAAAACATGTTGGCTATTTACACTAACGAGTTTCAATCATTAAGAATGATATTTTACCCAATCGGCTATATCCCGCAAGTATACGAGAGTAGTTGTAGTCGAGGTCGAACACAAGGAGCATTGGTTAGTTAGGCGCAAGAGTTATGATTTTCAATAATCTAGATTGTTATACACAAGATGATTGGATTAGAACAACTAAATTATATATTTAGAACAAAACAATAAATTATCACTTAAGAAAGGTTAAGATTCAAATTTGGAAGGATCTTAGACTTGGGATTTCACTATCACGTCATAGATTATATTAAAATATGAATTTAAACATGTTAATTAACTTGCAAAGGAGGTTTGTAGTCATCACTCACCTCCTGGTGAAGTGATGACGATTTTAACTCCATACATCACTCTCGTGTATGTATTTCATTTCAAATCACAAATCTTGCTCCTCAACATAATCCCAGCCACTCTCGTGATCAAGGACAAGTTGCCAAAAGAATAACTCCATACTCTCAAATACATCTTCTTAGATTATGAAAGAAAGCATGAAATATGCAAGTATGATGGCTAACCACACAAACAAGCATTTCAGATCTGAAACAACTCTTGGAACATGCAAGAAACTAACATTTAGTATGAAATTCATATGTTCATATAAGCTATGACATGGGAGTTACTCTCCCATGACCAAGAAAAAGAGTCTACTCGTCCATAATGATGTACAACAGAAAATATGTAGAAATTTCAGAATTCAACATGGTTTAGAGAAGGAAAAGCTAAGTAATCCCAAGGTGTAATCAAAGAAAGGTAGAATTCCGACTTAAGGACGAAATCCCACTACTACAGCTGCTCCAAACCGGACAAACTTCCCTCCCGAGAAACATTGTGGAGTGAAGAAGCTCTGCTGCACCTTGGAGAAGAAGAGAAGAATAAATGACTTCCTTTTACAAGAAACCACCTTAGATCTTTCCCAAATCGCCCTCCTCTGCTCTAGGCTTGCTATGGGACAAGGGAACTAACACAAATGACTAAGCCTAACTGCCCATTAAGTTCCAACTTCGTTTTAAACAAAAATTTGTATTTTTCAAAATACTAAAACTGCCAGGTGCACAACTTTCCAGAAACTTCAAATTTGCTCTAGAATGTATTGTGCACGACGTGCACTGAAGAAATACACATAGTACAACTTTCCAGGAACCTTTAGCTCCTAGGTGCATGACGTGTGCTGAAGAAATGCACGACGTGCAACTTTCCCTAAACTTTCAGCTCCCAGGTGCACGTTGTGCAATTGCGTGCACGTCGTGCAACTTTCCAGAAACTTTGGTCTGCTTGACGCTCCCAGGTGCACGGCGTGCACCTGGCTGTTCTGGGCTGTTGTGTATTCTGCTCATAACTTTCAGTCTGTAGGTTCGATTTACATGCTGTAAAAAGTGGTATTTGCGTAACTGTGAACCCCAAAACATGTAGAGACTTGAGGAGTGATCCAATAAGAGATAATATGATATATTCCTCGTCATTGCATTGCAAAATATAGTACCTACAATCCAAACCATGAGACAAGTAAGAATAGCTAAAAATATGGAATCTAGCATGAATGAGAGTGATAATTGAGTCAAAATAATATGAATATGCAACCAAACTTGATCCAAAAGATGATATGATTTGTGCACATCAGGAAGGTTCTTAATGACTTTATCCAAGTGTGGGAAAGATTTGTACAAATAAAATTATGGCTCTTTTGAGTAAATCATATGCCACATTGTTATACTATATTTGTACAACATGTTTGACTGAATTTGTCTTGGGGAAACTCTATCGACTAATAGAGATAGTAACATTTAGAAATTATAATATCTTTCAATAAACCATCTATTTCAGTTTTCCAAACTATATACAAATTTTAAAGAAATCAGAGTTACAGATAAAATACTAAATATCATGTTCCACGCCACTGTATTTATCATGTTTTGCATCCATATAACTATCAAAATATTATTTCTTCCCAACTATGTTATTCATTTCTCAAGCCTACTCATCTAAAATTAAAGTAATATTAGAGTCTATAATTAGGTTAAATATCATAATTAGAATATCATTATTAATCAAGCTTAAGCAATGATCAATCTAGTTAAGCATGTAATCATTTAAGAAAACTCTAATTAGATGGCTAAGATGAAACTATGCTATTACAAATTCCCATCTTCATTTACGATTTCAACTTATAATCAAAGAAAATATTTGAAAGAAGATCATAACATATAATAATACATATCTCTTCGTATCTTAATATTATTATCATGTATTCATTTTTCCTGATTACATAAGTTTCTTTCGTCTTATATCTTTTACATGAAATTCAAATTTCCTTGTTTGGGATGGATATTTCATCTTTGATCATCATCATATCATATTCTTGAGTATCATAAGCGTTATTTTTTAATCTTATTTGCACACCATCTTTAGATGTCATTTTAGTCACCTTTTAAATTATTTTTTAATCCAATTTACATTCAAATGTGTGTGCATTCTGAGGATCTATATGATCAAAGGTAAGATCAAATGTACAAATTTAATATGTGTTGTAAATACAAACAAAGATGAGTTTATTATTAAAGAAAGCGTACAAGTACAAAGCAACTAAAAAAGAGTTGAACAACCACGTTGAAATTTAAATCCGATTTGGTAATCCCATTTTTGTTGATTTGATCATTTATGTTACGTAGTATAGATAAAATATATTAAAAATTATGTATTTTGATGAATCCTTCCTATATATTTTATATAAAAGATGCTTGACGAATTGGTGTAGTGCTCATAGTTGTTGGGCAACAACCTATTGAGGGAATACTTGACAATGCACTATTGAATCGGTCTAACTATAATTCCCATGTGTCAAAACTGAAAGTAGGAAAACTATGAGTTAATTTTAGAATTTTTGGGCTTGGGTATTATTCTAGGTCAAGAAATCTAAATGGCATGTTCAGGTATTTTAATTACCAAAATGGTATGATTTAAAATTTAATTCCCAAAATAACATGTTTAGGGACAATACATCTCAGATGGGGGCGTACTGCTCCTTGCTATAGCAATACGTCCACTCGGGTGACACACTATTCCTTTTTCAAGAAATATGTCATAGGTCGAGATATATTACCCTATTGTGGGGTCAATACGTCACAATGAGAGACATATTGCCTCCAGAGAGAGGAATGTGTCCCCCACCCTGACGCATTGATCCCATCACGAAGCAATACATCCCAATTCTAGACGTATTTCCAGTAAAACACCAATAACAAGGACATATTGTCTCATGGTGGGGTCAATATGTCTAGTTTTGGGGCACATTGACATGCAGTGGGACAATAGTCTAGTAGGAGCACGCATTGTTTCCACATTAAATTGATGTCTCCTTATAGGATATATTGATGCCAATTAGAAAATATGTCCACATGTAAGTCATATTGTTTTTTACAAATATTTTTTGTATTTGTAATTATTATTTTCTTATTGTTGGTTTGTATATAATAAAATTAATTGTTTTTGTACATTTACAATTTGTTGACTTGTATTTTTATTATACACTATGTTCAAATATTATAAATTTGTTAATTTGAATAGCTCCAAATATACATATGAATTATATAAATCTTATTGTAACAATTATTTCATGATTGTTACTTGATTAGATAAGAAGAAAATACTCCAAAAGTACTAGAAATCAATTAATATTAATGTTCCAACATGAACCACATGAAGAGAAAATCACACATTTTTGTCTAGATCATATCATAAATGAACAAACCCATCAATCAAGAACGACATATATAAACCAAAGGTGGTGGACATATATGATAGATCCAAATACAAATTAGATAAATGTCTTTAATTACAAAGGGAGATATACACTACCATACAACATGTGCATGTATTGGTAAATCTCAAGAACCTTGTAAGACTCCATTCATTGCTTCAACATAACTACTAGTAAATGCCCCATACATGTAACCTCTATAATGTGCGAGAAACCAAAATATTGAGCTATTAAATAATTCATTGCATCTGATTATATTGTTTATAAATCACTCATTAGATGATCAAATTCAAGTGTATCAGTTGTAGAACCCAACTTTCACATAAGTTTCGTTAACTCCTTCAATTTGAACATTTGATGAAAGTTCTCATGGAGATGTCAAAGACAATAATGATGTTGGGCCCAGTAAAATTGTGTCTCTCATCAGATCAAAAATAATACATAAATGTATGTAATGTCAAACGGCTAGAATTGATGTTTGTAGAGAACCAAAGAACCACTCTCATGAGTCCTTATTTTCTGACTCCACAACTATAAAAGTGAGTGGAAATCGACCATTATCAGCATTTATGCAACATGAAATAAGAATCCTACCATAATATGTTCTGGTAAGAAAGTGTTGTCAACAGTAATAACATGCCTATAATGTACCCAGCCTGCAACAACTGGGCCAAATGCCCAACAAACCCTCTTAAATGTATGAATGCCTTGAATTTGTAGGGTATAATCATTCACATGGTGGATATACATAGCTCCCGAAATATATTATGATAGAGATATCAAGAATGGAAATAGATTTTGATATGACGATTGACAATCTCTAAATATTTTACAAACAACCTTCTTCCTCACTAGAAGTGCCTTCTTGTATGTGATGTGTAGGTTTAATTCAACATTCACCAAATCACGAATTTCTCGAGTGGACATATCCAAAACTAGGATTGGCATTGTCATACAAGAAAAATAAGATGATGTACATTGTTGATTGTCCAGATTCTACACAGTTAGTTGATAAGAGTAGTTTTCACTATAACATTTTATCTCCACATGTGAACTACTCTTTTAGACTGACAAGCAGCTAAACTCCAAGGACGTCCTTGGTCATGAATACAAACAAGTTGTATAAATGAGAGTTGAGTTTGATATTGGACACTATTTTGTATAGAACATTTTTTAATCGTCCTAATCATAATAGTTTTTGATGCAAATAAAGCACCATTGTACATTTCATTATTGGGAGGGTTGCAATTGAGACGATTCATCCATTTCATCTTGAAAAGTTCCATAGTTATCAATTTGATCATAATTTAGCCATTCCCTATCAAGTATCTTTGGGACATCATTCAATGTCACTATAGTTTTAGGGATTGGATGTTGATACCCATCTGAATCATGATCATTCATGTTATGATCATCATCAGTTTTAGTTGTTGGGTCACCTTCATGTTCACAATTTTCTCCCCCCTCCTCAACCTCATGACCACTATTTCTATTCTCAATAATAAGATTTTGACAAAATTTCGATGGTTGATTCGATGCAGAAGTTGAAATATTGGTGCTTGTTTGAAATTGATTCAACAAACTCATGTAATTGTAACTAGAATGTAAGATATTCTTTTCCAAAGCTTTCGTCTGCCGCTCTGCTGCTCTGGCGATCGCCCTTGCGATCTAGGGTTAGTGTCGGTGGGCCTTGGGCTTGGCGGGTGGGGGCGGCCGTGGCCGCGGCTGGTGTTTCTCTCCCCCTAGGCCCCCCCGAGCTTCTTCCTTGCCGCGACCTACCTCAACTGTGCTATCGTTCAAAGCGTCGGATGGGTCTGCTTCTCGCCATCACCGTACGATGGGCTCCCAGGGTGGCGGTGGGGCTGGAACGGGTGTGTTCTAGGGAGGCCTTTTGCCTGGCGGGGGACTTCACCCTCTGCGCCCTGTTCTTGGCACCGCTGACCTCGGCAGACTTCTACCGCGTTGGGTTGGGTGACGATCGGTTCTGGGGAGCCGTGGCTTTTCTTTCCCCTTCCTGCTCTTTCTCTGTTCCGTTTGGTTTTTTGTTTTGTTTTCTTTTGTCTCGTGTCTGGTGGTTCGGTTGGTGTTTGTGTTAGCTTCGTCTTTTTGTCTACAGTTTGTGGTTCTTCTAGTTAGTCTCTTCTTCGTGGGAGCAAGGAGCCTCTGTTTTGTTGGTGTTCCTGCTTTGCTGGGGTTCCTTTTATCTCTGTCAGGTTCCTTCCCTGTGGTGGTCATTTGTTGGTCGTGGTCGAGCCTCGAGTCCCTTCTTGGGCGGACGGTGAGCTCGGGAGCCCCCTTGGTGCTTCAGGTAGAGGAGGAGAAAGATGGGTGTGTGCTTCGTGCGAGTCTTCCACCCCCTGTTCGCAGTGGTGATCAGGAGTGGTGGTGGAGTTCCCGACACCCTCTACTTCCCGCCCTTGTATCCACATGAGCCATCCTTCCTCTGTTTCTATATCGCTGGGGCTTGCCCTCCTTCTCGGGTCTCCTAGTTGGTGCAACCTCAGTGCTCGTCACTTGTAGTTGTGGTTCTCGCCCTTTTTTGTGGGTGTTGTGTCTGTGTTGTTAGGTTTGTGTCATTGCTTTGGGGTCGGGCTCGTTGTCTGATAATCTTTCGTTGTCTTCATGATGGTTATCTCTGTCAGCGGCCTTGTGAGCTCCTCTCCAGATGTACTCATAGGTTCTTACAGATTGATGAATTCCATCCCAGATAGCTGTTTTAGACAGCCACTACAAGAGGTGGACGGTGTAGAAGCATACCTATCGCATCCCAATCTGAGCCTTGTGTTATGTCTTTCCACAGAAGGAGTTGTTGTTTGGTTACTTGCCGAGAGATGTCTATCGTGTAGATGTCGTATGGCTTACTTTTAATGATATTGAGCTATTTAAAAAAAAACTAGAATGTTGGTAGATAGATATATTTTCAAGAAAAGCGTCAATATAGGCATCTAATATAACTGAGAACAAAGTTCTAAATGCATCATCATTGTCAACTTGTATGAACCAATGATTTTCTCTAGGGAAAAGATACGATAAGTTGATAGATATGTGGTTGGAGTTAATGTTGACTTGAATTCCGTAAGAGTATTGATAAATGTAATATTTAGGGCATAACATGTCCGGTAGAATAAAACTCATCAGAGAGAAATTGACCATCGGATCGAAGCTTTACAATTTGTAAACCTGAACTAGATGCCATGTTCCTATTATGGTGAACAAATATTACATTTTTATAAATCATATTTCAAGAAAACTTATTTATACAAATTTTATGTTTATATTCATAATATTTTCTGAAAAGATTATAAATCAATTTCCAGAGCAGTAGTCTCATTTTTCTATAATTGGAAAATAGAACTATATATGAATAAAAATTATGACATTTTTAAGATTGAATGGTAATTTTAACTTCAAAATAATGAATAAATCCGGTTGCAGCCTCCAACAACTATTTAGTCGATGGGGGCAACGGTCAGGACCAGCATGGAAGTGATATGTCCGGCATGAGGACGTATTACCTTTAGTGTGTCCTTGGCCAGAACTTCTGACACATTACTTCATACGAGGGACGAAATGCATCTGGAGTGAGGATACATTGCACTGTGAGGTCAATGTGTCAGGGCCGAGGTTACATTCCTCTTTCTGGAGACAATACGTCTCCAATCATGATGTATTGGCCCCACAACATGACAATACATCACAACTTAGGACGTATTACTCCAAAAGAGAGAAATGTGTTATCTGAACGGACGTATTGCCTTCACAAGGAGCAATATATCCCCGTCTGGGGTGTATTGTCATGCAAACATACCATTTTGAGAATTAAATTCTCAATTTTTGTAATTAAAATACTCAAAAATGTCATTTAAGTTTTTTGACCATTATTCTACGGGTTCGAATGTCGGGTCCTAGCTGGCCCTAAGAACAGTGGAAATCCCAACAGTAACCAACACAAATCCCATGGAGATGGTATTGACTTCTTTTTTATGCCATTGCTTGCTTTACATCTTTTTAGTGGTGTTCGTGCCGTGGAATGGGCTTGTCTTGTAACGTAGTTTGCAGATTCTAAAAGATGGGCAATTAGCGTATTCCTATGGAAAGAGTTGAGCACTTTCCTAATTAGCTCCCTCTTCAAAGATCACAACGACCTTGAGTTATCATAGGATTAGATTCACTATACAAACCTTTGATACTAATCTTATCCATTTCGTACAAATGGATCTCTTGCTGGAATGGGATACGTTTTGGGCACGCTCACGCGCTCTCACGCGTAGTGACGCGGGCCCAAAACCGCCCCCATGTGGTGGATTGTGATTGGCTAATTTTTTTAAAATTATGCAATAGACAAATAAATTTATTTCGCTTATAACTTTTGAACTGTAATGACTTTTAATGAAACAAAAAATATTAGATTTGTTACGAAAAATACAATTCAACAAGACTAATGTTAACATATTTTTGAGAAAAAATATAAAAATGATATATATAGGTTAATTGACACCTAAAAATGGTTCATTGACACCTAGAAATAGTTCATTGACAACCAAAGTATAAAAATGATGCCCAAGTAAATATTGTACGTGCTAAATCACATCTAAGGTAATTGACAATCAAACACTTAATGCAATTCAAAATCAAAAAACAACATAAGGGCGCCCATAAATGGTTATTGACACACAAAAATAGTTGATTGACACCCAAAATGGTTCATTGACACCCAGAAGTATAAAGATGACACCCAACTAAGGTATTGCGATAAAAAATAACGTAAAGACACCCAAATAGGTTGTTTGATACTTAAGAATTTTAACAAATTTTTGACGCTATTTTACCATTTTTGGGCACTATTTAGCAATTTTTGGACGCTATGGCGCCCACAAATGGCTATTTACACCCAAAAATAGTTAATTGACGCCCGAAATAGTTCGTTGACACCCAGAAGTATTAAGATGGTGCCCAAATAAGGTATTGACAACCAAAATAACATAATGACGCCCAAATAGGTCTGTTTGACACTTAAGAACAACTTAATGACACCAAACTATGATTTTATGCGTTAATTAGGGTATAAGAGTACTTCACACCCAAGAGTAACTTAATAGAACCGACCAAAAAAAGAGTAACTTAATGGTGCCCAGAAATGACTAATTGACACTCAAAAATGATTAATTGACAACCAAAATGGTTCGTTGACACCTAAAAATATAAAGATGGTGAATTGACACCCAAAGATGGTTAACTGACGCTCACAATTGTTCATTGACACCTAAAAGTATAAAAATGATGCCCATATAAGGTATTGACAACTAAAAATAATGTAACGGTGCCAAAATAAGTTTGTTTGGCACTCAAGAATTTTAGTCATTTTTGGGCATTATTTAACCATTTTTGGGCGCTATTTATTCTTTTTTGGTATTTTCAACCATTTGTATATCAACATTACTTTTGTTTGAATATATTTTTTATCACAAATTTAATGGTTTTTATTTCGTTTAAAAATTTATCATAGTTTAGAAATTATAAATAAAAAAAAATTCTCTCTCATCGCATCACCTATTCATATCATTTTTAAATTTTTTTTAAATGTATCAATATTAGTCTTGTTGTCACGTATTTTTCATAACAAACCCAATATTTTTTTCGTCAAAAAAATTATCACGGTTTAAAAATTATAAACAAAACAAATTTATTTATCCACTTACTCATCCAACTAAAACTGTCACGTCATACACCCCAAATCATATCATGAGGGTGATGCGCGTGATCATATCATTTTCGTGCTGGAATTTATATGGGTACGAAACTTGGTTCACATAAGATGACTTGGTCGCGAAGGCGACGTTGTCACGGGCGTATTTCACCGAAACCTCACGGGAAATCCACGGGCCATACCTTTTGTTATGATTAGTAAACGAGCCAAACGACGGGCTTGTAAGAAGTTAAAGGACAGCTCGATGAACGTCGGTGCCAGATAGAGGTTGGTATGTACACTCTTTTTAATTTATAAACGGAAGAAACCATGCGGCTTCCTCGAAAGGAGACTCCTAGGGGAGCACGAAAGCTCGTCCCGCGCTTATAAACTTCTTCCTGTTGACAGCTCGATGAAGGCCGATTTCGTACTTGCAAGAAACCTCACCCCATCCTCCGCTTGAATGCCCGATCTCTTTCTTAGAGCTTGTTGTAGTTGTATTTATACGAGGAGACAAAACTAGAGCCCACAAGTCCATCCGCCAGGACCACCGAGCACCCAGCTAGCCTTCCATCGAGATATCAACGTTCCACCGTCAACCGAACATACGCTATCCTGAGGCAAGAATGCTGGGCAACGGCCGTTGAGTTCGAGGACTTCCTGCCGATGACGGCCAAACAGCTGGGCCCAGCGGGCTGATGGACGAGTTGTGCAAGGGGTTCTGCTTGCTGATGGACCCCGTGCGGGGGCTGATCACTTTCCATAGCCTGTAGAAGAACGCGGCGAGGCTGCGCTTGGGTGCCATGTTCGACGAGGAGCTCTGGGGGATGGTGACGGCCGGGGATACGGACAGCGACGGCGTGCTGAGTCAGATGGAGTTCTGCGTACTCATGATAAGGCTTAGCCCGGACGTGATAAAGACGGCCGAGGCGCTGCTGGAGGAGGCCCTCGGGGATGAAATGAGCTTTGACACAGTGCATTGATCATGTATAGCTCCTGACGCGTTTCGTGTTGGCACCGACATAGAGCACACTATATACACCAGCATCTTCATCCTCACCTCGGAAACCCTCATTGGGCATCTGGCACGGATTTTGGTTATGCCGATTTTCCAATTGAACCTTATCAGAAGTTGAACATGTGCCGGGTAGGTTCTCAGGAGCCGAAAAAAAGTAAATGCAAATGTGTGACCCACTTTAGTCCCATTTTTTGCGTGCGGTTTTATTTCGACGCTCGTTCTCTCTCTCTCTTCTTTCTCTCTCTTCTTCGTCTATCTCCTTCTCTGGCGATTGTTTCCTGGGATGGAGCTTCTCTTGCCGGAGCTTCGAGCGAGCTGGAGGTTGAAGGCCACCAGTTTCAGAATGAGCGGAAGGTGTACATTGCGGTGCTCGGTTTTTTCGTCGGAGATGAACACGACAACAAGCAGGAGGCAGAAGGAAAGCAGGTGAAAGTTTCGCCGGAGGTCTGGTGCGGAAACAAGTGGAAGTTTCGCCGGAGACGAAGAGGACAGTGCTAAACAAGCTACATTATGTGATTATTGTACCAAAAATCATTTTTTTGGGCACATTTTCACATTTTTCGGCTGCATGTTTGATTTTCCTGATGAAATCAAAAATATCTCAACAAATTGGGTTCTTAATTCAAGTTGCATGTACATGGTAAATCTAGGGACAAAAAGAGTAACTTTTGGTAAAAAAAAAACAGAGGATGAAAGGTACAGAAAAAGGCAATCTTGACCGATTTGGTATGAAAGCAGTGATAGAATGGTGGATAGACGTATAAAAACCAATTTTTGGAGGGAAAATAGGTATTATAAAACGTTACTATTTCTACTGTTGTTGTGAAACATTATGTCTTTATACCACAAAAAAGATATATGCAGTAGTAACAAAGTCAAAAAATTATTTTTGTTCTTAATGGAATTTAATGAGTTATTTAACTTGTGATCTTGGATTGGCACAGAAGTGTAAACTATTAGCACCATTTCGGAGTTCCTTTGATTTGGTGTAAAGCGAAATTTGTTTGGTTATATTGTGTGGTATTTTTGTACATATCATCATCACAGGTTCAAAAAAAATGTTTTATCAAATGAACGTTGTCAATAAATCCATATTACTTAAGTGTGTTCTGGGTAATTATCAATATTGTGCTAAAATGATGATAGTGTGGATTGTTATTACATTTCTTTTGTAATTATCATCATTGTGTTTTGTGGAATTTGTAATATAAGCACATGTGCGACAAAAATCATGGTAATGGAGATTGTTGTTGCATTTCTTTTGTATGCTTTTTTATAAATAAAATCACTATTTTAGAAAAAATTATAAATATTTTTCAGATAAGCACAGCTAAGCAACAATGATTAATACCGTCTTTTTGCTAAAAAAAGATCATGAAAACATAAGCATTATTTTGCAAAAAAATTAAATATTTTACAAATAAATACAACTAAGCAACAAATACATACAGGTTATTTTGGTAGTTGATTTTTGACTGAATTTTGTAATTGTAAATAGAGTTGTATGAAAAATAATGTATAATACAAACATTGTGCTAAAAAAGCATGCTTATGCAGATTGTTGTTATATTTTGTGGGTATTTTTTTTGGAAATATATGCAATGTTTTCAAAATTATAGTTTAACGTACAGAACACTATTATTATAGGTTTTTAGTATTGTTGTTTTCAATTTACAAATTGTTTAACAACTTTTTTGTAGGTGTTATCCTTTTCAACATGACAATTGAGGAATAGATAACAGTAGAACATTTTGCGAGTAGATATGGGATAAGTAAATTTAAGATTGTAGTACAGATTGCTAAAGACGAACACAGGTCAATTTTCAAGAAATCTGTATTTAGTTTGTTCATTGATATGAGGTTCCCTACTTCTCTAGACATGACTCTGAATGAGGATCTTGTTTATACCTATGATAGAAACAAAATGGCTTTCAAGATTGGAACCACATTGGTAGGATTTAACCCCTAACAGATGTGTGCATTGTTTGGACTACCTGCAACAAGTAAGATTATTTGAACACCTAAATTGTTTGTATGTGAATTTTTAGATATTCAAATTTAGAACATTTATTTTGCATTTCTTTAGGTGTTAATTGCTTCTTACATTCTGGAAAATCGGCGGTAAAAAATAGTAAAATTGGGTGTGAGTATTTTAAAGGAGACCCAAGGTGAATGATGTTATAGAAATTCTAAATGAACTGGTAGATAAAGAAGACACTACGAGAAAAGAAGACTTTGTGAAAATTTGGATTTTAGTGCTTCTAAGAAGTTTTTTGTTTCTGTATGGTAACTTTGGGATTCAAAAATTATTATTCTATTTAGTTGATGATCTATAAAAAATATATGGTTTAATTGGTCTGAATCCATATACAACTACCTACATTTAGATATGATGCATACAAATAGAAAGGGGTATTTGAAAGGTTGTAGCACACTATTAATGATATGATTTGGTAATGATATGATTTGGTATTGTAATTGTTATTTTTTGTATCTATTCATTTGTAACATTATATTTGTTGGACTTAAAAATTCTTATTGTTATATTCAAAGTTTGGTTTAGGGAATGTCAGAAGATATTACCAGAAGATTATCTAAATGGAATCCCTAACATAAACAAGTGGAAGCATGACCACAACTTCAACAACTACTTGGCAAAGAATGAAGAAAAAATGATGAACCGAATGAGGTTTATATTGATGACAATTGGAAGATTAGGGAGTCGAGAAACAAAGTTGTTGTTGTGGAGGACGTTCTAGATTCAACTAGGGTAAAGCTAGCATATCTAGAGGATGATAAGATGCAATTGGGATTAGAATTGAAAATTCTAAAATTGAAATATGAGATAGATATGGGAAGGATAAAGGAAGATAATGATGAGTTGAAATTAAAACTTGATGGATTATAGAGTGCTTTGAACTAGAGCCAAAATGTTTGTGTATTCCTGAGGGAGGAACTCACTGCACATGGCATAGGTGATCCAACTATGGAGGACACAGATAGTGAGGACTCTGATAATGCTAAAGACAGTGTCTACTAAGAAGAAAAAGAATCAAACGAAGATATACTAGTAGAAATGAAGGATAGTTTGATGGTATACTATTATTGTTATGTTTAGTACTATTTAATACTTAAAACAGTATAATTAAATTTTAGAGGAAAATCAAAAGGAAGGTTGAAGAATCAGACAAGGATCCTAATATGATGATATAGATGTTGGTGTTGACAATAATTTTTTGTAGGTTTTTGTTTTAACATACAAATTAAAATGGTATTTTTCATAATGTGTAGGATTTTATGCTGAAAAAAGATGTGATGCAAAGAATATAAAACTAAATATCAATACAAGGGCTTGTTCTTGAAAATTAAGCTTGAAATTATTTGGAGATTTTAGTACATAAATAGTGATTTTTTGGTTGATAGCTTTATTTGTAAATGTATTTAATGTCCATAAACTTTTTATAATTAAAAAGGAATAAGGGAACAACAAAGAGAAGGATCAAAATGATCCAAAGTATAGCTAAGGATCCACATTCTACTTTTAGAGCTGAAGCACATGTTCAAGTGCAAAAAACTTATGAGGAAGAAAATAAGATTGATAGAGTTAGTTTCTTTCTCTTTTCAGTAAGCATAGTGTGCAATTTTTCTATAATTAGTATTGTTAAGTGTAATTGTAAGTACTGAAATTGTGTATAATAAGTCATTGAAAAAAAAAACTTGATTAGTAGGAGGTAGATGTGGTTACTGTCTTTAGGGAAATTGGATCTGATAAAAGCAAAGTAAGTAAAAACGAATATTGGTTAAATTTGAAGTGGTTATTTGATAAATTGATATATTTATATATGGATCCATGATTTGCATCAAAAAAAATATAGACTGATAAAGAGTGTGTGATTATCACTATTGAAAAGGAGAATGTGACTATGGTAGTAGAATGTGGTCCATTTACCACTCCTATTAATTGAATTGAAATAGTGAACTGTGACATCAAAGAATACAATGAAGTAGAGGCAATAACGTTATGGAATTAATTTGTCAATATTACTTGAAATTTATTTTCTGCTATTTTGATTAATATGTAGTATATTATGTCATCTAATTAAGAATTTTTATTTGACATATTGTTTTATTATTCAAGGTCAAGGAGAATGCTAATACTGAAGCTGGTCATAGTCATGAAGGATCAGAGTTGAAAAGTCCTGAAAAGGAAAATGAAACTGTGGTTGATGAGAGTAGTTCCTACAAAATTACTGTTAGAGGAGACACATCAACTAAATATGAAGATGAACAAAATCAGGGACTACAAAAAAATGGTACATTGTTGTTTGAATGTGGTACTAAAACATACAAAATTTGGTACTATTAATAGTTTATTAATGTTAAATTGTTGTATGTTTTTTAGTATTCTAGCACAAAGCTAGATAAAAAAATGATTATATTATCAATAAGTTGATACCATTTGGTTTTGACAAAACACTAGTTAAGAGAATGAAGGAAATATTTTGATTGATGAGCTTACAGTGACAGATATGGTATGCAAATAATTTGTATAATACTCATTATTGTGACAAATATAACAACTTGCTATTGAAATAGGGGGACACTGAAGAGTGGATTCCTATAATGCATGAGCATGTTGAAAAATTAGAATTTGATATTAAAGCTTCAGAAATAAGACAAAATAGAAAAAGCCAAATACTGATGGTTAGAAGAATGAAATTGAAGAGGAAAGCAAAGGGAGACGATGATGATATGTCAATTATTAGGATAATGAGAGGCTTTGATAATAGTATAGTGCAAACACTGTCGGAAGATGATATTAAAATGCTTGAAAGGGTAACAAGATTGTGTTGTACTGTAAGATTAAATATTGTGATTAGATAAAATATTGTCCTTTGATGTAGATAACAAGGGAAGGAAGCAATGATGGGGATGGCGTATTCGTGTAGTCACATGCAACTTTGATGAGGAGTGATTTTAAGCAGATGGTCAAGAAGGGAGAAATCTTGAGCAATTAAGTTTGAAATTAATTAATTATAAATTTATTGGTAAGTTGTTCATAAAAGTTGGTATCTTCTTCTTATTAAAATAGTATTGTAAGTGGTTGGTATCTCACTGTTACGTGATAGGTTATGGTGGAGATAATGGAATTAAAGAAAAGAGACAGTAAAGACAATCCTAAAATGTGCTTCATTTTCCTTTCTTCGTTGCCAGAGACTATTAAGACACATAATCGATCATGTTTAGTGAATTATTTTCTGAAACATATGGTGGAAATCTTAGAATCAAAAACTATGATTTTTCCTAGATTGACAACATCACACTGACACCTATTGGTAGGAACTTTGGAAAGAAAAAGTTGTATTCACTACAACAGTCTAGAAGAGGAAAGGAATGTTAACATTGAAGTGGTGTACAATGTATATGATCAAGATGCACATCTGATGGTATTAAAAATAATCCTTGAATGGACTTAAAATGCATAATTTTGAAGTCTTCTTTATGAATCGTCATTATGTATTGTGCTAAGAATGTTTAGGCCAAATATGCACGATGTCAGACAATGAATCAGCACACAACTGGAAGCTAATGAGGAACATGGTTGCAGATTCCTCATCACATGTTGGCACATATGGAATGCAAGGAATCGGTATGTGTTCAGTAACAAAACCATGGCTATCACACATCATACTAGAATGATTAGAGAGAAAATCAGACTCAATAGGGAGGCATTCATGAGAGAACCCAGGGCCAGAGAAGAAGAGGGGACGGAAGAGCTATGTTGGAATTTCCCCGTGCGTGGAGTCCCTAAACGGAATACTGATGTTGCAGTAAAAAATGGCAAGGCAAGTTGTGCAGTAGTGGTGAGGGATCACTTGGGGAGATGGATGGGAGGAGGTACGAGGAAGGTTTTCACCTCAGATATTTTAGAATCCGAACTTGATAGCATCCTTCTTGCAATGAAGGTAGCCCATGACCACGGCTTTGCTTCAATCCAGGTGGAAACTGACTCGTTGTTGGCCAAGACCATGGTCCATCAGTGGAGCAACGAGAACCCTAGGTATGCTAAGCAATTAGGGAGGATCAAAAGATTATTGAAGCATAACTGGAGTGTGGAACATGTGCCTAGGAAAGATGAACAAAGTAGTAGACAAGTTGGCTAAAACCATCCTAAAAAACGACCTTGCATATGCAATGTATGCGACTCCTCCTAGTGAGGTCCAACAGCTAGTAGGTCTTGAATTATGTAATGGTAGTAGTACTACCATGTTTCCTATTACCCATTTAATTAGTGATTGTAATTTGTTTGATTTGGCTCGCATGAGGAGGGCGGGAAGAATAAGATTGCCTCCTGACTTTTCCAAAAAAAAAAAGAATCTTTAGGCCAGGAAATGAAGTATATGTTGAAGACTAAAGTTGAAATAGCAGATAAGGATTGAAAAATAATTTATGATAGAACTCCACAAGAAGATCCAACAAGAAATTATTTTAGATTCTATGTTATCTGATGGATAGAAGAACTATTGCAAAAATGTGGGATTGAAGACACAAGGGGAGATAATGTGCACCTGTTGAGAGGGACTTATGCAAGTAGAATACTACAACAAAAAGAGTATCTATGTGTTGTTGATTAATAATGTATAAGGAGTGTTTAAAATTTGATGGGTAAACTTTGGATCTTCTAAGGAAGATAAACAGTTGGGAAAGTATGCTTGTTTAGTTAAGTAGATATCTTGGTAGGTTTTTATAAAAACTTATGACATATGTGTTATCCAAGTTGATTGGATGTAAAACATAAATGCAGTTAGGGATTTTTCGGTATACATTTTGGTACTTCTATTTTATATGATTTGGTACTGCTATTGTATATGATTTGGTATAGATTTGATGTTAATTTATTTTTTGTTATATGTATTGTTTGTAACATAGAATGACTTTAACATGTTTAATGGTATTTAGTTGGTACTATTTGGGTCTATGTTATGTGAAACATGGTTCTTGGTACTTGCTTTTATAAATAGAAATTTTGTATAACTCGGTTGTTATGTGAAGCATGGTTCTTGGTCCTTCCTTGATATGTTAAGAAAGATTCTTTGGCTCGTACTGTTCAGGTCTATGTTATGTTATGTGAAGCATGGATCTTGGTTCTTGATTTTAGATTATCAACATGGTGTTTGAATAGAATCATTTAATTTGTGTAGAAAGGTTTTTTTCACGTGTTATGTCCACACTGTGCCTAATAATATCATGTAGTATCATTAGGGTGTCCATTTTGGTATTGTTATTCTATATAATTTGGTACTTGTATTCTAAATGATTCTGTTTACATTTGATGATAAGTTAGTTTCTATTTTACATATTGTTTGTAGCATACAATGATTAGCACCTTGGATAAAATGTTTCAAACATGTCTAGTACATAAGAGGATATGTACCATTAGGTGTAGAAGTGATTTTGGATTTATGGTTTTTTTTCATTCGTTGGTATTGTTCATCTCTATGTTAGGTTGTTTTAGGAACGCCTATTGGTAAGTGTTTTTCAAATTATTTATATGGTGTTTAAATAGAAGCATTTATTTTATATAGAATTGTATTTAATAAACATGAAAGTAATAGTGTTCACTTTAATAAACATGAAACTATTCACTCAAACATCACTTCTTTTTTACATTGAGCATAGATCGATCAACTTTTTTGTTTGAGGGTCGTTCCATCGCTTAGACCTAACCTTTGAATATGTGGCATTATTGTATTGCTATGAGTAAGTATGAGCACTATTTTCTTTGTTGATTGGTTCTGATGAGGACTCTTGATGTGGAAGGTCCCCAGATGAGGGAAATGTTGGTTGATCTCCAACAGTTTCAATGTTGCTATTAGCAACAACACAAAACATATATTGTGATGGAGGCAAAGGATTCACCTACTTCTTCTTTCACTTTGATTTATTCAAAGATTTTTCCTCTTTAAATGATTTTTTCCTTGCTGAGGAGGGCCATCCAAATCTTTTTCATACAAAGGGATCTGTTATGTGTGGTATCACAAGATTTTCATCCTTAAAAATATAGGAATGAAAATTGGTAAGTAAATAATAATGTAAAAAGTGTATAGGGTTTGCATATGAATTGTGTAGTTGCACTTGCCTTTTAAGTGGAATTCAGTATTTTTACATTTTTGTATGCATCTCTTAGTTTCTTTTTGATATACTCATAATTCTCCTTTGATGATTTTGCAAAATCAGAAAATCCTTGACAAATTTAATTATGTCTTCAGCCATACTATTTGCACTATCTGAATTTTCCTTTGCAATAAGTCTCAATTTGTATCATCATAAACATGACTTTTTTCCTCCAGCGATCCAATATGTATTGATTGGGAACTTTTTAAAACTTCAATATTTTAATCACAACACATAGCATGTGATGACATAGAATACCACTGGATTTGAAGTATCAACATGGGTAATTCATATTCTGTGAAGAATATTCATGCATGATTTTAAAATATCTTTCAAAGAATTTTTATTGATTTGGAGAAATTATTATGCTACAATGCTCGATCACATTAAATGTAGCATTGACTCCATCACTAAATATGACTTTGGTATCACATGAAATCATACCACAAAGAATGGATATTGTATAAATATCTCAGGACTATAATTGAATCATATACGACGTTCTTGTAAGTGGTGTTTTGTGCATAGATTCATACTCAGTAAGTCTCTATTTCTGATATTTAGAGTACAAAGCAAGTTCATATTGGAAAACAAATTACTTCAAGGATGTACAAAAATTAATATAATCATAAAAAATGCATTTATTGATTCGCTGTGTTGTGTGGTTGTCATGTGAGCCAAAAATTAATTATCAATGTGGGCAAAAACCCACATTTCCCTCAATTGGTACATACTATCCATCCATCCATCCTCCTTAACAGTGCACTTTTGTACATCCTTTGTCCCAATTTGACTGAACATTGTCTACTTTAATAGTATCATAAACAACACGTTTTACCATAAAAGAAGTAGAAGAATCCTTGCCAAGTTTATCAGGTATCTTTTTCACTATATGCCACAAACAAAGACAATGATGGGTATTTGAGAAAACCACTTTTGCTGCGTTCATAATGTGTTGTTCCTGATCTATTGTTATACCCTTGGAGGAACATCTGTAGTGGTAATTGAGATATGTTATTTTGCATACTTGATAACACTAATTTATGTAAAATATAATAGTACCAAATATGAAACATAACACTACATATATATAAAAATAAATATGTTCAGACCTAACTTACCCATGCATTTTAGTGAGGTCTGGAAATATAATTTTCAATGGTTTCTTCGCATTGAAGACCACATCCAAGAATAATGGTTTGAGAATGGTGATTGACACCAACAAATGGAACAAATGACATTTCATAATGCTTAGTCAAATATGTAGTATTGAATGTGATTACATCATCAAAGTATTTTTAAGCATATATGGATCTTGAATAGGCCCAAAATACATTTAGAAGAACACCATCATCATTTAAGTCCATGACATTAAAAAAAAACTTTTGGTCTGCATTTTAATAAAATATTCTTGGATGGATTTTGCATGGCCTTTGCCAAGATTTAGACATCTAGATATGACAATGTGATTTTTGACATCCCTCTCAGTAAAAGGTAATTTGTCGTATCCTCCAGCCTTGACAGCAAAACTAGACATTACTTTTGTAGCACTGATACCTGTAAATATTGGTACGATGTAAATAAAAATTAGCATTGTTTGAATATAAAATTTGATTTTCAGATGAATTTACTAGTCCTATCATTTAGATCAATCCTCCTTGCAATGTCTTCATGGATCTTTCTCTTTGAAGGTAAAAGCTTTAGAACACTTTGTTCTAAAAGGGCATGACTATGCTACTCTTGAAAAGAGTGACAACAATTTTATCACTAAATATAACATGGAAAAAACATGCCAACTTTAGATTATAACCCCTACATCAGTCCTTGGCATAACAAGTTTAGAAAAATCACTGTTTTGAGTATTTGGTATAGATGGGTCACTTGCGTTGTCAATAGGATCTTCTTGATTGTCATTAACTATCACATTGAGATTGATGTCATCAATGGCATTTGTAAAAAAATGGTAATTTTTGTGGTGAGAATTGTGCTAGTATGAATGTTGTGTGGTATTTTTAGGAGTATATGACAGTACTGATGATGGAATATGAATGATCACTGATAATTGTGGATGTAGCTAAGGAAACTTCAAAATTTGAATGGTAATGCAAATAAATAGATGATAACAATTGAAATTGAACCATCGTTTGAAAACAGAGGGAGATCAAGGTACTCTTGAATCATACAATGATAATTCTGAATTAGTAGTAAGAGCACAATTAAAAATTAAGATTTAAGAACAACTAACCTTGAACTAAATGCTTTGGCCACCCTATTTTGGGGTAAATTGTGCGCACATTAATAGGATGTCAAGAAAATATGAAAGGATATATGATATAATATCGTCACTAGTCAGTAACTTGTTATTTATGTACTATGAAGATCAAAAATACTAATTGGAGTTAGAGCTATGTGGGTACTGGAGGATGAGACGACAATAGGAGGTTCATATGGATGAAAATATATATATATAGGACAGAGAAATTGAGAGATAGGAACAACAACAAAAAATTAAAAAGAAAATGGAAGACATTGTGTATTTTGTAGATAAGCAGTACTAGAAGTTGAATAGATGTCAAACTTTTTAGAATTTGTAAAAAATGGTGGAGATTGTGATTGGTCAGACATTATTTGGTATGCAAAAGCTCATGCAGATGAATGAAGTATATATATACCAATTGGTCAAAAGATATTTGGTGTAATGTTACATGAACATTAGGTGTCGGTTCAGATTCACGAACTCGACAGTCGTGTCACACAGTGCAGATTGTTGTTGGATCGCTATTTCCCGATGTGGGGATGGAGAGTTTGGTATAACTAGTGTGTTGTTAATAATTTTCCTATTGTATCCGTTCATGTGTGCATATATATATATATATATATATATATATATATATATATATATATATATATATATATATATATATATATACATACATACATACATACACACATATATATACACATACTTACATACATACATACATATATATAAATATATATGTATATATACATGGAACCTCATGGTTATACTCACATTACCATGTATGAGTATTCACATGATAGTGTTTATAATTAAGAAACAGCTAAAACTCTTAAAATCTTAGGACCTGTTTTGTAGGGTGTTGTTGGGTGTACTTTAGTAAAAAGAAGAAACAAAGAAATATACTCATACTTTTTTAATTGTTGGGCTAGTTTGGCTGGGTGTAGTAGGGTGCAATTGTGTGGGTTTGCAATGTGAAAATATTTATCAAATACACACTTTTTCATCCTATTACACCTTATCACATTGGCCTTAAATTCATTTGGTATAATGCAAAATAGATTCAAAACTTTTGTTTGGAAGTGTTTGGTGGACGAAAGGAACGGTGGTAGCAGCCGGTGAAGCAAGTGTAGATATATGGCTTCTATAGCCATCTATCTACATCGGTTAAGCCAATGTAGTACAACCAGTATATAGGGGAAATATAGTTTTATGTTATATGTAAATGTGAAAGAACTTTAGTAACACATTCCTCACTCATATAACTTTTGTGGTCCTTATTTGTAGGATCACATGTGACACTAGTGTTCAAAGGATTGTATGAGAGAGTATGCTCACCTCCTTAGTGGGTAAGGTGACCACAACACGTATGTACACACGCCGTGCCTTGTCGGGTCAGGCATGGGATTAGGCTTGTGTCTTGTAGAAATTGTCTTCCATCTTCTTTTTTCACAAATATACAACTACGTAAGTAATAATTTAATTAATTGTTTCTTTCCAAAACAGATTTACTAATCTTAATTGAAAAGTATTTGCCTCATGGTTTTCTATTAGTTGTACAACAATGGTCATATGATTGTGTCTTACTGAGAATAGGATGTGGAGGCTTGAAATGGTTATAAATATGTCTCTAGTGATTAGGGTTAAATGGGGCTTTCAAACAACAACAGTCAATAGTTCATGCATGTTTGCAAACCCTAATTCAATCTCTTCATCAACTACACTTACTTTTGGAGATCCCTCTCATGTGCAAAGCAAATTTGTCCTTCCTCTCTTAGAGACATAATCTATTCAGGTGGTGGTACCTACAATCAAGGGGCTACAGTAGTAGTGTATTTTGATCATCATCAAGTGTGAGTGCAATGACTACCTGCTAGAAATTCATTACCAACTCGACTAGAAGAATGGCGTCCATCTTTACATATTGTGAGTCGTTGATTTCTTTAAGTAAAATTTGTGTTTCTCAACTAACAAATAGGTCTGAGTTTCTATTTCTATTTAATTTTTGTTCTCTTGTATTGTTTATTCTATATGTTTTGTATCTGGATCTAGCCTAAAATTGTTGATCTATCACAATGGTTGTTGTTGCATGTAATGGCATATAATAATTATTAACAATAGTCTTAAAGAAATCATCTCATCAGTTTTTAGTTAACAATGGTCAACCACATCTTTGGCACTAAAATTTACAATGCAAATATGTCTAAAAAAGTTAGTGGTACCAACATTGCCTGTTAGCAAAGTAAGATGCAAATTTGGCAGAATACGGTTGGTTATGATCAGTTTTTAGAAGAGGATGAACCTAAATATGATCTCATTGTCCTTGAAAATGATAGACTAATTACATATTGAAATAAGGATGATAAGACGTGTCAAGAGCTAACCTTGTTTGCTTTAAATAACAAACTATATGATTCATATTCTAACCCGCCTATAACTACTTCCAAGATTTTGTGGGGGCATTAGAAAAGAAATATAATACGGAAAATTAGGATGCTAAAAAGTATTGTGTTTCTAAAATTTTGAAGTTTCACATGGTTGAGGCTAAATCTATTTCTGACCAAACTCATGACTTTCAACTCTTGTGTCATGAGCTCTCAGATGTAAGCATGGAATTTCCTGAGAAGTTTGTTGTTATGTTCATCATAGAGAAATTCCCTAAATCATGGGAGTCATTTGACATGACAATTAAGCATCACAAAGGATACTTGTCAATGAAAAATTTGATGAGGGACATTAACATACATGATGAACACTTGAAAGAGAAGACTGACAAGTTACCTACTAATGTAAACCCTACCACCAATTTTGGTGCTGCTAAAAATATATATAAGAAATCAAAGAATATACATAAACATAAGTCTAATATCTAGAAGAAACTGAAGAACAAAGCTTGTTGGACATGTCGACAGATTGGCCACTGTAACAAGGAGTGTCCTTCGAAGAAGGTAAAGAAAGTTGTCGCGTCTACAACTGAGGAGGTTGTAGTAAACATTATGATTGCATCTATGAACTTCAAACATGGGTATGTGTCTATAAAACCTAAAATACTTTCAATTTTTTAACCACTTTACTGGATAATTGGCATTGGAGATAATGTACATGTTTGTGCTGACAAGTCCTTATTTATGTCTTACCATGCCTCAAGAGGATGATTGGTGACATTGGGCGATTCCAGATCTATAGAAGTCAAAGGAAAAGGATGGGTGGACTTGAAGTTTCCTTCTGGGAAGATTCTGACACTTCATAGATTCAGGCATGTTACATCCATTCGTTGTGATATTCTTAATGGCACAATGCTTGTTAGGGATGGTTTTAGAATAGATTGTATATGTAATAAGGCTATTATTACATGCCTTTGTGACTCTTTACTTGTTGGTAAGGGATATTTATGTGACATTGAGAACTTACTTAAGATTCTTGTTGAACCTGCTTTGAATTTAGTTTTAAATTTGAATGATGATAGTTTTGTTTGCACGAATCTTATATCCTCTGACATATGGCATAGTCATTTGGGGCATGTTAATTTTGTCTCAATGAATCAAATGATGAATCCAGAGTTAATTCCTACATCATGAAATTTGTGTTAGTATATGTGAAATCTATGCGCAAGACAAACTTCCTAGAAAACCTCTTCATTCTATGAATAGGAATTTGGAGATCTTGATTTAGTACACATTGATATATGTGAGTGTAATGGGATTGCTACTAGGGAATGAAAATTTTACTTTATAACTTTTATTGAAGATGCAACTAGATATTGTTATGCCTATTTACTTAAAGGAAAAGATGAGGCATTAGAAACATTTAAAATAATAAAGAAAGAAGTTGAAACTCAACACCTTGAACTTGTTCTTGGAATTTATCAATTCTATGGTGTAGTTCATGAGGTTATAGCTCCTTATTAACCACAATCTAATGGGATAGAAGAATGTAAGAACTAAAGCCTAATAGATATGGTTAATACCTTACTCCAAACCTTTGGTCTACCCAACTTTATGTGGGGGGAAGCTTAGAAAGGCTTTAAAACATCCCCCCCAAGAGAGTGGAGGATCACTGAATCTTCTAGGATATAAGAAATTATCCCACCATGTTCTTGTTGAACCTCTTAGGATATGGGTAGTTAAAAAAGCTTTGAAGTTTTTTGATCATCTCAAGTTATGAAAACAAAGATTCATGTTCCATAAACATCATTCACCCTCTCACACTACATTTGTTTTTTCTTCACAAAAATAGGACTCAAGCTTTATCTTTATGAAGTCTACTAGGGATAACAGGTTGTTGAACTTATGGCCTACATTGCCTAATCATTATGTAACGTAATTCAATGCAGACGTCATAGGGATGTTGTGGAATTACCTTAGGGTTTAAGTGCACATGTAAGAATAAATAGATTTCATCCCTAGAAGTAATAGTGACTTTCCCCTTATCAATGTTCTTTGTCTTATGTGTTATCTTGAAAGGTCAAAAGAACTAAGTAAATACTTGACAAAAAAATTTCTCTAGTGGAGAACTCTACTCACTATGATACCAAACAATAACACACCCTTAGTACATACCTACACAAATAATAAGCAATAGAGTTTTACCCATAACTTGTGTACCTAAGGGGCATTACATGAACTATCATACATTTTAGAAAAATAATAAATTCATACAAACATAGTTATTATTATGTTCAAAGATCAAAATTATAAAATAAATATAAAGTATATGTAATGGAATATAATGAAAACATTATGCTCTTATTTGAAATTTTTATATAATTAAAGATAAATATAATAGATCGAATCCTCATGGGTACATGTCCTTTTATTGAAAAATTTTGGCTCTACATCTACTCTATTCCTCAACTATAGAGATATTATCCCTAACAAAGACTAACTTTATTACATTACATTATCATTCTTAAACTTATATCATACTGAAATGATAAAAGACTTAGATTTATTAAATAAAATTAGATAAGTCAGATTAACATGAAAACCATAAAAAAACTCTTAAGTCATGAATCATGAATTATTTCTCAGCATTAATATTTCTTAGATATTGGTTTATATCTTTCTTATTATCTATTATAGGTAACATGTACTCTAGTACTTGGGCCTCAGGACCTGCACTCTGGTGCCTAGGTCATGTGTCTTGATTTATTTAATCCTCTAGTGTTTATGTTTCATGATCTACACTTTGTTTCTTTGATCATTTATGTATGATTTGACATGCACTTGGGTGCATGGGTTTAAATCCACGTAGAAAATGATCAAATAACATCTTACTAATATCATATTTTAAATATTTAACATGAGTCTAGATAAAACTTGATTTTAGGATCTTAATCATAAACCTTTATTACTAAGAAATATTAAAGTCATTTATTTACCTAAAACCCTAAAATATTATGGAAATCTAGTATAATATTTCCTGATCTTATGATCCATGTACCATACTAAAATTTAACATTGAATCGTAAATGCATAGCCTAATATCTAATATAGTAGGAAGATCTCCTATAAGATTTCCTTTTTGTAGTTTGCAAATCAATTTAAAAAAACCCAATTAGCTGCCATTCACTAGGATATAAAACTCTAAATAATACTAGATGTAAAACTTCATGAAGGACAACACTATTTGGGTTTTAAAACTTATCTTATTAGTTAGATCTCAAAATATTCAAAAAAAACCCATACATGGTTCATCCTTAGAAAAGCCATGGAACATTTTCTATACATTTTCAAAGGTTTGAGAAGTGTTGAAAAATAAAATAAAAATCACAATAAATGATTTAAAGTTTTTCTCCTAAAATCAATAAATCATTATGAGGAAAGATGATAATATCATCCAATATTATGCACAACTTTAGTT
Organism: Alisma plantago-aquatica; assembly: GCA_963693085.1. NCBI lineage: Eukaryota > Viridiplantae > Streptophyta > Magnoliopsida > Alismatales > Alismataceae > Alisma > Alisma plantago-aquatica. The sequence goes on along the minus strand of OY856412.1, from coordinate 266,258,883 downwards.
GTCTCACTAGACTATATCAGCCAAAGCATGTGATCCAAAAAAGTATGTTTTATCAAACAAAAAGTGAAAATACTATTTCTTCCATGGTATTGTGACACAGTCTTAGGATAATGTGAAGGAAAGAAGGATAATGAAAACCTTCCATCTTATGCTAATAAAATGATGAAGAAATCAACTTGATATCACAATTTCATAAAATTGAACTCCCAAATAGGACAGAAAACTTGTGATATAGACGCCACTGATGAGTTCGTTGTGTTGTGTCATTATCGGGAATACTTCATTTGCATACCATGATGCTAAGTAGCATCAAATGAACTCCTTCACTGTGACATATTCACTAGTACATAACCGGCCTTTAGTGTCAGTTATTTACGACCTTTAGTGTCTGTTTTTAAGCGACGCCTATGTGGGCGCCGCTAAAAGCCCAACCGTTACGTGTCGGTTCTCAAACTGACACCACAACCCTTCGCGCGCCACCGAAAGGGCACCATCTGGGGCACTATCGGCGTCAGTTTATTAGTGATAATTGACGCCATCTCACCCGCTGCCATGGTCATGCTGACCAGCATGGCCGTGGTGTCTGGTCCGCTGCCACGACCGTGCTGGCCAGCACGGCTGTGGTGTTTGGCCACATTAGGGAAATCGACATCGGTTACTAGTAGGGCAACCGACACTGTAACCATATGTTGTCAGTTTTATACAAATAACTGATGCCTATTTTATGTCTGGTCCGCTACCACGGCCGTGCTGGCCAGCACGACCATGGTGTCTGGACTCATTAGGGAAATCGACGTCGGTTACTAGTAGGGAAACCAACATTGTAACCATATGCCGTCAGTTTTATACAAATAATCGACGCCTATTTTATGTTTTTTTCTGTCAGTCTGTAGACCTACTGTGGCTGGTCACAGGATGAGAAACCTACAGTTCAGTTATGAACTATAGGTCTTACGACATCCATTGATATCAGCCAACAATAGGCCACAAACCTGCAAAATTAACATGATGGACAATATTATATATATGTGATTCACACTCATGTATACGAACATTTAATTCATATTATTTTTTCATCACACGCATGTAGAAACAAGTAGCAACCTACAGTTGCATTTATTTCATCTCTTTTCACATTCAGACACATGTAGAAACATTCATGTATTGATGATTTTCACACACATACACTACTACAGAAAATGCTTTTTACAACAGTTCCTTTTCTCAATTTACAACAGGTGTTAACCGTTGTATTAGATCGCGTGGTCTTATGGGGGGTGCTTTACACAACATGTGATCACATGTTGTAATAGATGTATTATATACAACAGTTGAAACATGTTGTCTTTTAAGGAATGGTCTGTTGTAATATGGGTATTTTACACAACATGCAGTGCACCTATTGTAATATATATTATACAACAGTTGAACGACGTTGTCTTTCGCTAAACACACCCGTTGTAATAGGGGTATTTTTTACAACATGCGGTTCACCCGTTGTAATATATATTATACAATAGTCGAAGCATGTTGTCTTTCACTAAACACACCTGTTGTAATAGGTAGGTCTATTACAACATGCAGTGCACCTATTGTAATATACATGTTTATACAACAGCTGGAGTATGTTGTCTTTCCATACATTTAACCATTGTAATAGGTTTGTTTAGACAACATGGTGTGTGATTATTGTGATATACACAATTTACACAATAGGTTATGCATGTTGTAGTTCACTAGAAACACCTGTTGTAATAGGTGTATTTTTTCCTGACAAACCTATTGTAATAGGTGTGGATAACACAACATGTGTTGTTTGTTGTAGAATCATACATTTTACAACATATCATTAACTGTTGTCTTTGATTAGAGTTTTACAGGTCATATATCGAACCAATTGTATTGATCAAATTAACAATATTATTAATAAATTATAATAAATATGCAATTATACTTTTTCATTTCACAAACAAACACATAGTTGAACAAAATTTCCATCAAACCTTGAAAGAAAGTCATACTAAATTTAATTAATATTAAATCATCCATACAGTGATTCAATAATACAAAGTATTGAGTATCCACTCTAGAATCGAACTGAAAACTAACTAAAAAAGTTTCACACATTGGTCTATGCTAAAGAACAAATGTCTCCCCCACATGTCACATAATCTTATGTGTGCTCAAGAACACATGTCGCCCACTCATTTCGGACCTCATCGATTTCTTCTTGATTGAAGCAACGACCAATATACTTCGAATAATACTGCAATCATATGACAAATATATCAGCATATTGTGATTTTTTCAATTTATTTAGAAATTTGAACAAACTAAAAGAATATAATGTTAAGTAGCTTACACATTCAGGAATATTTCTATTTCTCACATCAAAGATGTCTTTCATATACTTCAACACATAATACCCGCAATCCGTATCGTTCAGCTGCTTTGGACACTGTACAAAATAAATATTAATTTTTTATCTAAATAATTGTGAGAACTTGTTAGCAAATAAGAGGATGGAAAGGTAAAAATAGCCAGAAAACTTAATAAAAGGTATGTATAAATAGAATAAAAAATGCTATAAGAGTGAAAAAGGCATGGTTTATTGCTGAAGAAGGCATGATTTATATGCCATACTGGATGATGCAAAACTTGCTCTTGCAAGAGGGGGATTTCGTAAGAGTGAAGAATGCCACCCTTCCAAAAGGAACCTTTGTTAAACTGCAACCTCACATGAAAGATTTTTTAGATATATCAAACCCCGAAGCTATTTTGGAAACAACTCTCAGGAACTACTCGTGTTTGACAATTGGAGACAGTATCATGGTAGCTTATAACAATAAAAAATACTACATAGACATTATAGAAACCAAGCACATTATATAACATGAGCGTCTTGCTGCTCCCGCTCCTATTAGTAAGGCATCTAAAGTTGAAGAAGCTCTGGAAAACACATGACCCAAATTAACATACAACTGGTTTGTCATGTGGAAAGACAATTGACCATCCTTTCCCACCCAGCTGTACTGATGAAGGTTATGCCATGAAAGACAATTTCTCATCTAAATAATATCCTGACACAATCCATTTATAATCTGCAGAGATGACGGCCCATGAAAGACAATTTCTCATCTAAATAATATCCTGACACAATCCATTTATAATCTAAAAGGACAAGTTATTTTTTAGAGGAAGCATCTTAACTTGATTGGCCCATTTAGCGATATTCATATAAAGCCTATGGATACCTCATATTCACTATGATCTCTAGTATTGACATCCCTTACCTTTTCCATGAGGTTAATTGGTACTATGGTGTTAACGTCATAGACCTCATCGTCTACATCCTAGCACCAGCTCTGGGTTCTGCAACGCCTATGGTGCTAGAGAATTGATATGAACATGGCCTACACTACAAGCCTGCTCTCTTGTTTATCCTTGCTGCCTGGGCGGGAAAGGATGGTCAGTTGTATGCTTGGTTGGTTCTGCTTTGGTAAAGTCAGCAGACCTGATGCATGATTTTAAGACTAATTGTCTTACATTAACATCTCCACGATCTATGCTCCTTAGTCAGGCAAATTGGATTGCAATCAGTAGTGTTGTTGACTTGTTACCTCTCTTGAAATTAAATAGCATCGAGATTGTTGAAGACGGAGTTTGAGGTGGTGAGTCGGGTAGAATATCATAGAGGAGACTTTCTGCTTACTTACCCTAGCCTCTTTTTCCTACCAGACTTTGCATCATTGACTTAGACTATATTCTCGACAGTCTCTACTCTTGTCAAGTTGGATGGAAATGAAGGATACTAGGTGTTTCCCAAAAGCACAAGTTGCATCATTGAAATAGACAGATAGACTATCATTGACCTTTCAGAAACTTTCAAACTCAAAACCAAAAGTTTTGGCTCAATTTGGAGAAGGAGCAATCTGATATCTTTTTAGAAACTTTCAACATGTTATAGACCATTTTGATTAGATTTTGGGGGCGGTTAGAGTGTACAAACACAATATTATGTAAATTTTAAGGTGGAGATGTCAATTGTAAATAGAATTAAGGTTACAGTTATATAAATGATATATATACACCCAAAGCACGGACACTTCCCCAAAGCACATGTGTCCATGTCAAGCTCGTATCCAATGCTGATATTCCTAGGAAGTGATAGAAGATATGAGATCCGGGAGTATAAAGCAGTACGATAGGGAAAAACTTGATATTGGTTAAAGTGCTTGCAAGTCTTTACATTGTAACTTCTAATAAATCAGATTCACATTTTCTTTTGATTACTGCCTAATTATATATGGTAAATATATTTTCACACTATTATTATGGACATAACCAGACAATGAGGATAATGTCAGTGAACTTCTTTGCACGAAGATCAAATATTGAGGATAAAATAAAATATTTTATCCAGAAGTCATAGTATTTAGGCGCACATGTAAATTGAATTCCTGGCCTCAACTGAGGTCAATTCAAAACTAGTTCACCAGATGAAAGACCACCTTCTAGCCTTCTGCCTATGAGAATGTTCAAATCAACGGGTATAGGGTAACCAGTTGTGTAACATGATTTTACAACATATATTCTTTAACCGTTTATTTGTGGGTTCAAAGGTAAGTTTGCACAGTTATTAATTTCAGATGTTGTTATATAACTGCAATAGTTATCCTACACTTTTTTTATTGTACTTACAGAAAAAAGTTGGATATGCATACAAAATAGTCTAAATTTACATAAATATCTATGGTGCCCAAGTGCCTAGGCACCCCAAACCAGACAGGCTTCCCTGGCTACATTGATTAGAATGAAGTATACCGATTTCCCTAGAAAGACGAATTATATTAACCAATGCAAACAATTGTAAAGCACTTGATCCAGACATGTTCCCAACTGATGTAGAGCTTTGGACTCATTAAGCGACGAAGAATAGGTGAATTTATGAGGATGTGTACGCACATATTAAAGTATGGAGAGCATTCTATATGTTCTAGGTTATCAGCATAAATTTATTACAAGTAGCCCAAACTTGGAGGACCAGGGAAGGTAAATTGTGTTGATTTGGAAGTTACTAACATTATGAAAAGAAGAACATATATGTGAAATTAGTGATAAGTTCAATTACATGGTACAAAGTGGTATCATTGGACTCCACGACCATCTTAAAATTGGGAAATACAAAATACAGAGAATATTTTTCTAGATCAACATTCTGGTTGGCTGAACTCTAAGGAAAGGGAGTGTTTTGACATTTTGGAATATTTTGGTCCATAAGGAAGCACAAGTGATGGGGATAAAATACCCAAGAAAAGAAAAATAAAGGTGGAAATTATTGCATTTAAAAACATGGATGCAAAGCAACCTGCATGGGCTATACGCAGTAGCAAGGAGGTCAGGGTATATTCTCGATATGGTAAGGCAAATGCACTTTCAACATTTCTTCAAAAGAAAAATGAGAATGTAAACTATAATATGTTAATAATGTAATTTACATGAGACATCGACATGTAGAAAAAATCAAACCTGGAATTTGGTGATTGGTTCATTAATCAATAATGGAAGCTTAGAAAGGAAGATTTCAGCCATCATATCCCAAGCATCCCTACAAGAAATTAATATAGAAATGCATAATCAAAGAGTTGATGCACCAGAAACATATGCTTGAACTAGAATTCTGAAAAGTCTTTATTGAATCACAAATCTTTAACTTTGAAATCTCCAATTGAGTGTTTTGGTTATTAATATTCGGCAAGCAAACACATCAAATGAGATAGGAAACTCTGGCAAAACATTTTTCTGTTGTTGAAGTGTGCCTCTCTATTTATGTATTTTGAAATGTGACTATACAAGTGTCGGTTCCTATACAATGGTTTATTGACAAGGAACAACATTGAAATTTAGAGTATTGAAATGAAAATAAATCGTTTGTAGCACTCAGAGCAATATATTAAATGGCCATAGACAAAAGTTGAGGAACAAGTCCCCATGGAGGTGATGAGATACTAACACACAGAGTTTTGAAAGATATAATAACCTTTGAACGTCCCAATATTCTAATAATTCAAGATTGGTATACAAAAATATATGTTACCTCCTCAATGAGAGTTTCTAGAGTTTTTCTCATATTGCAATCTAGTCGACCTGTGCTTCAAAAGCTTGGAATTCACTTTTTCTAGAGGAAGGTTTCATGAACGTTTGGAAAAATCTCGTTAATCAAGCTTGGTGAGAGGCACATCCTAACCATATCATTGAACACTTGAATAAGGTTGAATCCTACCCTTATCCTATTTTTCTACATAACATAAGAAGGAATAAATGTGAGCATATGTTTAAGACTTAAGGCTGCATGATGTATTAAAATGCACAATATGATTCATGACATGGAAATGTCTATTGGAAGAGACATCTTGAATGAGAAAAACATTAAGATTCATTTTGAAAAACACCTTGGACATTTGTTCGTAGATTCTGGGATGTGTTTTAGCAAGGAATTGTCAGAAAAATTAAGGAGCTACACCAAGTTGCAGACGTTGATAATAAAAGGCCCTAGGCAGAATACCAATATCCTCAATCTAGAAGGGTCCATTCTTTGTACATGGATCAAATAATTGAAACATCTACATGTGACAACATTAAATGGTTTATAAACTATAGAGATGTAATAGGAAATCACTCAGCTAACTACCTTAGATGCCTCGATCTCTTTGATAATATTATGGGTTTGTAGGATTCATCTCACGAGGAAATCAGTAAGTGAGCAGGAAGCTTGATGTATGGTAGGTGAAGGAGGAATAGACAAAACAAAAAAATAAAGAAGTTGAGGTTAATGTAGGTGAAGCAAGAATGCCCAAGGCTAAAAGCAGCACTCTGGGTTTTGAGGGATTGAGAAAGAAACGAAAGAAAGAGGATCTAACCTGAAGGATGATGACATTGACCTTCATTGGGCCGCCGAGCTCTACAAGGGATGACGAGCATTGTGACTACTTGTTTTCAAGCTCTGCAGCTACTTGCTGCCAAGCTCTATTGCTTGCTTGTGGTTGTAGGTTGTAGCTGAGCTGATGTTGTCTGCTTAGCTCGAAGAGATAAGGTTCACTAGCTGGCGATGATGCTGCTTAAGTCGTTGGACAACGCCTAGGAGCGGAAGGGTTTTTTTTGGGGAGGGGGTGGGGGGATTTGCTGTAGTCGAGTGTTTGGGGGTGCGGGGGTGGTGATGGTGAAGAAGGGTAATCGGTTCAACAAAGAACTGGTTCAGAGAAACCAGTTGTGTCCTGGGACGTCTCAAACACAAAAAGATAGAAAAAATGTGAAATGTTATGAGAAAGTGTAAAAACATGCTACACTGCATATAAGATGTACAGTACATTCAACAAGGTAAAAGATCTAACCTAAATCCGATCTACCTGTCTGTGAGGGGCACCATCTATGACGTCTCATCCGGTAAGGGGTTCTACGACCCAAGTGGCTCCTACGCCATGTTCTCTGGGAAGGAAGCTAGTCGTTCCCTAGGCAAGATGAGCAAGGATCCAACGGATGTGAACGGTGACCTGTCTGGTCTGACTGAGAAGGAAATAGGCATACTTGAGGACTGGGAGAAGTTCAATGATAAGTATCCCGTCATCGGCCGCCAGCGTTGAGTGCATGTGCAGGGTGGCCAAGGTTTGGAAAAGAATAACCATAGGGATCACGGCTACTTGGGAGGAGTTAGAGAGAAGACGGTGGTATTTGTAGAATGGGGAGGCAACTATTTATGACCTCTCTGATTATAAATGAGTATATCACACCTGGGTCAACAAAAACAGATACATACACAGATGGAATAAGTCACAAATAAAAAGTTCAAGCTGACATGTCACGGTCCATGGGTTGACCACTCCTTCTGACTAACTCATGGCATAGAATCTAGTTGTTGCCTATTGTTGTCCACGACCTCTACTATTTGGTCCTGAAGACCCTACCTAAGATGACTGGTCATGCCCCCTATAGCCACCAATGTTGAACTATTATTTTTGTTGTGAGACTTGTTAGCCCTACCTTAGTTGTTGTGTAACTTCTTGATTCTTCATAGGTAAAGACCATAGCACATGCCCAACTTGACCACACTTCTAACACATCCTCATGTCATAATGTGGCCTAGACAACCATGTCACAGACACAAAACCTGAATTGTTTTCCATGGCTGATGTGAAGCTATGACCTCTTCCTTTGCTAGGAAACCACTATGATTGCACTTGTGTCCTTGGCTAAGAAAATGTCAAACTATTTGTGACTATTGGTATTACTGCAAACAAAACTTCATCTTCTTGAAACTTCCATGTGGTAATCTCTAGAATTGAGAAGACCTCTTTTTGGCACTAGCCTCTTGACATTATAGGGTCATCCTCTCTATTCTCCTTACAAATTTCTAAAAGGTGTAAAACTTCTCATGAGACTCTAGGGTTGATGTTGTCCTTGCCAACTAAACATTCAAATGCTTCTTGAATCTTCTTATCCTCTCTTTCTCTATGGCTTCCATATGAGTACATGACCTCATCAACTCCATGAACTTTGCCTTATAGTCATTAACAGACCATGATCCCTTGCACAACTGCTCAAACTGAGCCATCTTCTCCTCCAGATATGTATGTGGGAAGTAATGACTCACAAACTCTTATCAGAACTCCTCCCAATCGATCACCTCACCTGGTCTCTTATCCTTCACAATGGCCCACGAGTGTGAAACACTACCCTTCAGAAGGTAAATTGCATGCTTGACCTTATCCCCCTCAGAGAAATTTAGAATCTTGAACACCTTCTCCATCTCTATCAACCACATGTCAGCATCTTTTGGGTTTGTTGTGCCCGCATACTTTGTGGCTCCCACATCTTTCAAGCTCTCAAAGGTCAGTCATGGGCCCTAAGATTAAGCATTTGTTACAAGTGCCCTTGGTTGAGGTGTAGGCACTCTATCCTCTAGATGCATGATCATCGCCATTATTTGTCCAAAAATAGATTGAAAAGTTGGATCAGCTATGGTTGAAGGGTCAAAAGGAGTTGGGATAGGTTGTTCGGGCCCCATCTTGGGTACTTTCTTCCATCTTGTACATGTCAACTACTACTACCTCTTGGGGCCACAAAGCTACTCTCAACATGTTCTTCATGTTCTCCAGACATATCTGCACAACCATAACCCATGGTTAGATATGTTGGATATGTAATAACAAACAAAAAAACCTAAGTCCTATATCCATGTAGAATTAGCAAACCTAATGCTCTTATACCAAAAAATGTGGCAACCCGCCTTGTTAATTGATCTACTCAAAATGAAAAATAGTGATTCAACACCTAATTAACCACACTACCAAAAATATATAGAATTAAAACCAAGAGAAATTCCCAACCATATCAAGAAACATTTGCACAACGGTCCAAATTCACATACATATAGATATATTTTAGGTAACTTTACATGAGTTTTATGGCCTCATCCACAACTTGTTACACAAGATGTTTCCCACATATATACAACCTTCATTGTTCATAACATATAACCAAAAACTTGTGTCAATATACACAAAATACAAAACTCTCCATCTAGACCTGAGAGTATAGGGACGACTCTAGGACATTGTACAACCCAACCAACCTCTCAGTCTTTACAGATCTTTAAACTTTTCCTCCTCACCACTCTTGGTCTGATAGCATTGTTGATCATCTAAAAAGGCTGTGGAAACCCATGAGGTGAGACCCATGTCCCAACGATATGATATAACCACTAATAAAGTTTATTTCTTATTAGGATTATGTACTTTAAGCAGTTAAAATAGATAGTATTACATAGTTGAAAGACTATGTAATTTATACTTAAGATTGGGCATAGCTATAGTCACAAATATAGTTAATTTCTCTTGTCATTTAAAAAATCACATAGAATACAAAAAGGAAACATAGCCAAGATCATGATCTAATTTGAATTGCCAAGTAACCCTAACAGTTATTCTGTACAATAGAATTAGATATTTTATTAAGCCATGGATAGTTTGAGGCATAATCCTTAAAATACAAACTAGTGGACCACTGTGAAGTCAAAATCAGCCCCATACAAGATCTAGGATGACTACAATCCTTAAAATCTCTTCACCTTAGTATGAGTAACAACCATAGTGTCACATGGGCCCAACTACTAAGACAACCTAGTTCATCCTGGGTACACAAGCCATGGGACCAGAAACCATGATATAGTCCCTCAAATCTGAGTTATGACTGCAGTTGCTCTCAATCACATACATATCTAATACGTGGCCTCAACCTCCCTCCAAAACCTTGGTTTTGAGATGATAGGGATATTCCCTCCTCGCATTCTCATACACTTAGTATTATATGCCTCCAAGTTCATTTCAGATTACTCATTTCACTATCTCATAATTTCTTACTTTGTAATATCTTTACATCTATAGGGAACTACATGATTAACGTTACACTTCATTATTTAGTTGGTTAAACATTTTTTACTACATCAATCAAATTATATATAAACACCCTAAAGGTTTGTACAAATAATTTGGGGTTTGCAACCTCATAAGATGTAAAATGTATAAAATAGATTCATGTCACTATAGGCGTAGGTGTCCATATACTCAAAACTTGTAGTACACGAGCTGCTTTCAATACTAGGGTTTCCTCCAACCATCATTGCAACGTCATAATAGCATTTAAAAGTCCTAAATTTGCATAAGATACTCAACATATGGCAAGGAGTAGTACATGGGACGAATTTCCTTATTCCTTGGGTACCAAAACACCACTCATGGGACATTTTTTAAGTTAAAACACTTATATTCTAAAATTGCAAGCATCTCATACTCAAGGAAAAGATTCACTACACAACATGTAAAGTTCATAAAAACTTGAACTAATTCTTATGAACTTAGATCATCTCTTGTTATGTAAAACAACACTTAAAAAGACCTTCTTTTAGCATTCTAAAAGTTTGGGAGTAGGATTAAAGTCATGCATGTAGAAAGTAGGCAAGAAATATGTCTAAGGTTATATTACTCACCTTAGAAGATAAGAATATCAAAGTCTAGGATGAATATCTCCTAGATCATCTGTAGGCACAAAGCTTGGTCCACCAAATCTCCAAGAACACCTCCCAATTCCACTAACTGAGTGATTCTAGAATAAGGAATGAAGAAAAAGGAGTTCTTGAACCCTATGTGTTGGTTTACCAACAAGAACCGCCATGAAATTAATACATAGGATAGGTGGGGGTGAATAACAATAAGAGGAAAATGATTGAAATAGGTATCTTACATGAATGAAGAAAGAAACAAGATCAACGACCTTAGATCACCCCAAGGAGAACTCAAACTTGGGCATGCATTCATGAAACCCCATGATCATTCACCCTAATTGGTTCTCACCGGCCTCCTGGTCGCACCACCAAGCTCATAAAAGATGAGAGGAGAGTGAGATAAAGGGGAATTTATAGATGGGTGGAAGGAGGTGTGGGTTAGTCAGATCATCAAATAAGGGAAACTCATTAATCAAAACTCATTAATCAAACCTCTTCAGCAATATCGTCAATCAAAGTTGGTTCATCAGTCAAATACACACAGATCAAAGCTCCATCGATCGATGGAATCATTTTATGGGTTATCCAGCAACCTCGTTGGGCACCAAATATTTATTAACGAACACAAGACCATCAGGCATCAAGCATATGTTGGCTCGATGATCACGGTAGCTCTCATCGACTAATGAAAACACCACACTCTTACTATTAAACAATTATACAAGTATACATCTTATGAAAAGTTCAAATGTATCCAAAGGAGAAAATATGTAAGATTATTAATATCATCATGAAGAAACTCAAGCATGTGTTAAAAAAATTATGTTTACACCCCCAGAAGTGGTTAATTTGCACAAAGGTCCACATATTGCAAAGATTGTAGATCTAAAACAATAGGTTCTGATTGATTTTGAGATTAACATCCAATTAGGCCAAACAATTTGTTTATTAGTTAAGAAAGGTTAAGGGGCCTTACAAGATCCTAGGTTGATAAGATTTGGATCAAGGATCAATATCATTATGTGTACAAATCATGTTTAGGTATCCATGATTAGGGTTCGTAATTCCTACTTAAACCTTAGGAATTATCATTCATCTATCAACTATCCATTTTCCAAAATATTAATATGAGTTCAGTATCAAGTATCTTTTGAGGATGAATGGTCCACCAAGATAGTTTAGGAATGTAACAGGCCCATGATTATAATCATCAATACTCATGTCATTATCAAAATCCTTAGTCATCATCATTCAATATCATTATTTTCAATCTTAAGTAATTATAGTTTATTAAAGTCATAACAGGCTTATTTATCATGTATCAGAGTTTTCTTAAATGGGTCAGTGTTTGAAATAATTAAGACAACCCTTATACCATAATTTAGTGGAGTGATAAAAGATATAATGTCTAATGTTACTAAACTAGACATATTATAGGTCTATATTATTCTAGAGAATGTAATGAGCATACTGATATTTTTGGGAAATGATTGAAATGAAGATATTTATAATCTATTTACAAGATTGATCCACATGAAAATGTCTAGAAGAGAAACATGAAAACTAAAAAAGTAATTGTTAGCTTGTCTTTTTGGATTGGGGGAGGGATCCAGTTTTGTTGATCCTCCCTAGTGACTCGTGATCCATATCTTGAACCAAGGAGTTGTAATAGGGGGAAAAATAAGAATATCCATGTCACGGAAATCATGTACATGACATAAATAGGGCATATCATTCCAATGATACTTTATCCAATTGAGCGGTAACTTACTTGTGACCTAAAGTTGAATGTAGGAGAACCGATAATAGAGGACGAAGCACACGAGCTAACAAAGAACCTAGGCAAGGCAAGGATGATGATATCATCAAATTTATATTGTCTTTGCAAATTCAAATGGCTATCACTAGCCAAGACCTAAGAAATAGAGTTGCAAACATGCGCTCAATTTAGAGGTGGAAAAAGACAAAGAGAGAGGAACTAGTTTGAATGATATACCTAAGGCAGGAGGGATCTAGAGGTATTGGTGGCTTTGTGGGCCTTTTGGGAGTCAAACTGTAGTCCTAGCTCCTCGTGATAGAATAATAAAGGAACCTACTATTGTCCATGTAGGTAGCGTTGGAGTTTGTTGATGGAAGCGCATTATGGACCTTTGCGACACCACACAAGGGTCCATAAAACTTTTTTGGGGACCGATGATGGTGATGGAAAGGTTAATTGGAAGAAGTGGATCAGTGTTGAGAGTGGGGCTCTCTAGTTCATACCATAAGATATAGAGATGAGTGGATGATTAGGGGTTTATGGTGATGAATTCATAGTTTGGTATGGCTAAAGTAGGGTTGTGGAGTTATTGGAGCCATCAAATAGGTGTATTGATGCCTTGGGTTGTGTCAATTGAGGCAACAATTGACCATCTCAAGATGATATTTGGAAGTTTTTTGGGATGCTAAACGTTACTGTGATTTTGGGGCTTTGTTATATAGAGGAGAGGATTTGAGATCTGGGAAACAAATTTTGACATGTTGAGGATCCGAGGAAGGGAGAACTAAATATTCAAAAGCATGCACCATAGAGTGTGATTCCCCTCCGCAATAGATAGGCATGGAAGACGACTCTCTGGTCACGTCCTTAATGAATTTGGGTCCAAATAGGCTAGGTAAAGGGTGATATTAGGTAAATGGGTATTTTAGGTGGATTTCTACCAATTTTCATAAGTTTTAATTGGAAGATTCCATTCCAATGAAATATTGGGCATTGTTCAGTATAAGTTTCTTATATGTATAAGCTCCAAGTCAAGCTAAAATATCAGTTATTAGTGGGGCGGGCTACTAGCTATGTAGTGGGTAATCTACACTCTTTGTGAACAACCCCTCAATATAATAATGAAACATGATTTGTTTGAATGAATAAGTTATAAGATAAATCTATATAGAATCAAGTAGTACTTGCAACAATGTAGAAAATAAAGGAAGAAAATACATACTAGTTGTAACGACCCCGTCTCCCGGTAACCCCCAATTAAGGGATACCTGAAGGTCGGAGTCATTATTCAATTAACATGATTAAAGGTTCGATAAATAATCAATAATAATTATGAAATTCTACTAACTAAATTGGAATTGGGTACAAAATTAAAACTTTACTTACCTTTGAAATACTTTGGAAATCTTTCTATCCAGAGCTTGAATTAATCTATCTAATCCTCCTTGCACTTTATTTCTTAATTTCACAATGTGTCACTTTACTATTTGTTTATTTTAGGGTTGTACCTAAAACATCGACAAACAAAACATCGATCAGTATACAGGAATATACTGGAATGTGGGGGCATCCAAAATTTCACAGATATGGCTAATAATTTAATAATCACAATCAAATTATTTAACAAGACAATTTACATTTTCAATGTGTCATTCTCCACCACTTTTGCCCTAACACTGGCATACCCCTCTAGGGTTTCTCTTTTGCCATTGACTTAAGGCCACCTTCTCAATCCCGAGCTTGGTGCCTGGGAGTCACCTCTCATGGTGATCCATAGTCATGCATCATAGACCACCTTCTCATTCCCGAGATTGTTGTCTCGGTCACTTCTCATGGTGCCCATGGGTCTACCCTCCTAGGCCTGACCTTTATGGCATCTTCCATCAGGGTGGCATGTAGGTGTGAGAATTCACACATATATATAACTTTGATAGCCATAGTGACTTTATAATTGCAGTATGAACATCCAAACTGTTTAGATTGCATTCAATGCGAGGAAACATCCGGAAAATCCTCGGGAAACTAATGTGATTAATCATAGGTAACCACATACATGTCAAGTTGTCTTGAGTGCAGAGTTAATCCAAACAATCAAGTAATCCAGATTAAATCAAGCAAGCACAATTCAATCCTGAAATATTCATCCAATATTTTCTATCATGGATCATGGTATACAAATCTAATAGGCCTAAACGTCCTAGGGCTACTAGCCCCTTTTCAGGGTTTTGACCATAATTAGGGTTTTACTTCCTTTTTACCACTTTTACTTTATTTTTATTAAATTATCCATAAAACCCTAATTATCTCAGTTTATTCTCCATTAGGATCTTAAGATCAGATTTGGATCACAAAAACCCAAAATTTCGGATTATTATATCCTTTCTTCCCTTTTTCCCTCACCTAGGGTTTCTAAGGGTTTTCATCAACATATTAGGTTTAAAACCCTAATCCTTGCAATTACACCATAAAAATAGGTTGCAATCTATCTTAATCATTAAACCAGTTAATAATGCTCAAATTTACACAATTGCAAGATTTAATCTATTTTCGATCATCAGTTAGGGTTAATACCCACAAATTAATACCTTTTCTATCCATATTAGATACATTTGCAAAATGATACTAATTTAGGTTTCCAAACTATTTTGAATGCATTCCTCGTATTTGTATGATCATTTTTCATGTATTAACTTTCTTCATCTGAGTTTTCTATCAACATATATGATTTTTATAAGAAAACTCCTTTTTATTGATTTATTGGCTAATTCAGAAAATTTGTGGATCGTTTGATCCATGGTCCGTTGGTCCACTGAGGATCCAATGACCAGAATCGTGCGCGTCACTTGCAACCAAATAAAACTGAAGGATGAAGTTGCCCTTACATGTAAAGTGGACGCAAAGGGGCAACTTGGTAATTTCGCGGGTCGACGCCTTCTTCAACCTCGTGACCAGCAGCTCCGATGATGGTCAACTCGAGTGTTGACTCTCAGATCTAGACCTCCTGTGAACGAGCTAATTGGATAGGGAGCTTTGTCTCCCTCTACCAAACTTGCTCGTGGGTGCAATTGCTCGCCAAAGGTGCGTCGCGATCCTCCCTTACTCGCCGGACTCCGGCGAGGTCCACCGCTGACACGGGGGTGCAGGTTAGGATGGATGGTCCAAATGAACGCACATAAAAGTTCCTCATGCTCTTCCCCAGTGGGATTTTGACAATGACCGTCTGCCGTTAGATTAAGATCCAACGGTCTGTGTTATCCGTGTTTGATCAAAAAGGAAAATCCTTTTCCTAATTCTAAATAAATCCTTTAGCAATTTCTTAGGAAATTTGTATCTCCCAAACCCTTTCTTCTTTTTAACTCAAATTTTAAGGGAATGTTTGTCTTGGAATTATCTAGATTTGTACAAAATTTGGGAAACAAATTACAATGGATGAGAAGGCATCCTTGTCTCCCAAGTTATTCATTAATTTATTCAAAATTAATTGTTATTTCTTTTCCCTTTGCCATTATGTTGTTATTTTGGGTCCCTTGGTCCTCAAGAAATCCCAAAGGCACGAATTCTAATCTTGGGAAAAATCTATTTGCCTTTAACCTCTTTTAAATATGTATATCCCATACTTCTCTTTTATCAATCAAATCCTTTTCATTTTTATTCATGTTTTCTTTTCAATTGGGCCCAATGACCAACAAAGCCCACTATCAATCAATCAAGGCCAATTCACACAAAATTCATCACAAATCAAAGAAATAAATTTCTTTTATTCTTGAAAAGAGAATTACATCATTTTACTACATTTTGAAGAAATTGAGGTTATAACATCATCCCCTTCTTATAGGAATTTTTCCCTCAAAATTCAAGCAATCAAACAAACAAACAGGATAAGCCTTTCATATGTCCATCATGGCTCCCATGTGGCCCCATCCTTTTGATGGTACTTCCCAAGAACCTTCATCATCTCATATTCTTCCATCTGAGTTCTTTCTTACCTTGGTATATTGTACCCTCATAGGTGACTCAAGACATTTTAGCCTTTCACAAAGTTGAATAGGTTCATGGCTCAACTCATGGCTTGAGTACCTCACATAGTGCTCTAAATCAGACTCATGGAACACTTTATACATCATGTTATCCTGAGAGGTAAGGCTAAACACAACCATCTCCACCAATCCATCTCAAATGGACCCATATATCGGGGACTCAGCTTTCTTAGATATAGCTTAGAGGGGTCGGATTTTCACATCACATATTCTCCCACAGTGAACTGCATGTCAGTCTTCTTTGCATCAGCTTGTGACTCATGTCGCCCCTGGGCTCCCTCTCAGCCATTGTACGGTCAAAGCGACTTCATCTGCACACATCGTGGTTATTTTCTGACCTGCACGAGGCCCCGTTCACCAACATCATCTTAATGAAGTGGTGACTGACACAACCTCCTTCTAGAACTTCTTGCATTCTGATAAAGGCTATGGTGGTTAACATCACATCTTAAGTATTTTGTCTATGTATCACCCTGAATGAGCACACCTGCTCTCATCAGACCCTCTAGTCTAGATCATACTAAGCATTAGTTAGGGTGATAAGCGGTACTAACATCAAATTCTTCATGTATCTACTTCCACCTCATGGAAGTGAATCGTTAGGTCATACTCAAGAACTTCTGAACTCACATCATGATGTAGTTGAACCATCTCTCTCTCTTATAAGTAGTTCAACCCGATATGTCCCTTGGTAGTACTCTTTCTTTCTCATGTCATCTAGGTAAGGAGATCTACCATAACCCATATTGTAACTTGACCTTCATTAGTTTAGGGGAGACTTACCACAACATCCATAGTGATGAACTCCCATTCCCTCTCAGGAACTCTCTTTATCCTGTATATCAATGCACTGGGTACTGGTGTTCGTCCTTCACCTCTGGCTTGCATGGCCACATGCCACATGCAACTTCATCTTAAGCATCCAAAGTGCTACTGTCACTTACTATCTTAGTAGTCCCATGGTGTGTGATGAACTCAAAATCATGATCTTATGTACATCATGATTCCTCAAGATTGATTCCTCAGAACCCTAAACCACTCTAATCAGGGTTTCATCACCTTCTTCTCTAGAGAAGTGTAACTGAGGTTCTACAACCACCTTTCTATCACCACAAGCCCTAGACTGGCTAACCAAGCAGCCACAAATCTTGATCAATGGATCTTGTTACATCCAGATGTTAGCCAAACATATCTCCTTTTTTCCAACTGAGGGTTATCCTATCAACCGCTTCTAGCCTTCATCTAAACTAGGCAGCTGTATCTCATCTAGATCATCCATTACCACTTCTCATCCTTAGGTATTAGGTAATGTTGAAGACATACACCTCTGTGTATTTCACTATAATCTCATCTCAAACTCTATCTTCATCAAGAAACTTTGAACTCATCCTCTTGGTTTTCAAACTCACCCTTGTATAATTCACAACTCATGTAAAAAAAACATCCCCATAAGATGACTACCTTATTTCTCTTATTGTTTGTAAACCATCTACATATCATTTACTTCACAAGGGTATGTTATTATCTCTGTCCTCATACCCCGTAGAAACATTCCAACTCACATCATCTTTTATCCTTGGTGTATGGCATGCGTACTGTCCTATCTCTCACTCCCATAACAAGAGGAAATAAGCATTTGGCTATAGTCCAAATACAGATTTCTTCTTGTTCCAAGAGTAGAGATGGTACATCACACCTTGCCAATACACCTTTAAATCTAAGTCGAAACGTGCCACATATGTCTCTACCTCACAATCATCTTGATATCAAAGTTACTTCAATGGAAACTGATCTCGAACCTACTTGGTCCAAACACAATCCTTATTCATCTCCTCTAAGTCTATAGGGTGATGGCACTTTTGGGGTCATCCTTTTTCCCTTATGCATTCAGGGAGTGCCCTACTCATCTGCCCTTTGGGTCCCATGAGTTCATGAATGTGATCAATCTCCTAACCCATGGCCCTCAGACAATGATAGTTGTTACCTCCCGACCCTATGGTCATGTGCAACTAGGGAATTAGGCAACTCCTACTTCCATCGGTCTTATCCCTAACTGACCCTAGGATAGACTTAGGATTCTATTATAGTACATGTCCAACTTAGAACCTTACCCAAGCCCTCATCATCTCTCTCTGCATTCATGTCTGACTCCCATCTTTTCATAGGGGTCATGGCAACCTGCCTACCTTGGTCGGGCCCCATACCGATTACCTCCATGGTAACACATCCATATGCACATAGAGATGGTTATCTATGGGTCTACATGTTCATTCTCATACCATGTACTTTTCACTTAGCTCCTCCAAGATCCTATGAGACCCCTTAAGGTTAACTTAAAACAAACAAAACTGGTATACACCCTACCAAAGGGTCCCTCTCCCAGGATGGGAGGAAACTATGCCTTAACAACAAAGGTCACAAATGCCCTTATGTCCAGGGTTTACATCCACATGAGCATGCTTAACCCTAGTAAGCTACTCAGGCACAAGCAGACCATCTACAAAACCATGCTAGGTCATACTTGTTCTCATCCTCAACATTAGATCAACGTAGTTGTGAGGGGTTCATCAAACATACCCTTAACTTAAGGGATTTCATTTACCTCTACACATGAGGAGTACCATGCTTGAAGCTATGGAGACTCCAATATCATCATGAGCATCGGATATACTGCTTCCCCTCTTAGGCCTAGGAACCCTAGGTTCACCTTTGGGTGTCCAACTGCATGCTCAATCTCTTAACCACGAATCAAGCATGTCCAAGGTATGTCATGTACTTCCATGATCCTTTTATATAAGAAGCACCTCAGAGTTAAGTCCTCCTCAAGGACAACCATCTAGGTATAAAGCCTCACAACTGGTTACTTAAACCTCCTCAGGGTCTAAGGCACTCTTTGTCTCATCTCATCAAGTAATCACTTATACCATCAGAACATAGGTACCAGAAGCATCATCCTCTCTCTAGGGTTTGGTTCCTCTAATGGAAACCAAGATATCATTAGCCTCCAGGGGTCAAGCATGAGACAACCACTATCATCCTCTTAGATTGCATCATCCTCAACTCCCCACTGTTCCTCAAATATTAGAGTCTAGGCTTCCAACCTTCTTGCTCAGGATCCTTCTCTCTCTCTCTCTCTAGAGCTAACCCTACAACCAGCCTCACTATTAGAGGTCCTTTCTCCATGTAGGATCAAGCTCACAGGAATACCTCCACGTAGGTGAAGCCTATACTCAAACTTATGTTTATCCATAGCCACTTATGCTTATCTCATAATCCGTCCATCCTATCCTTCTGGCCTCAGTTTTAACTTATTGCTCATACTACTAATGTACTTTGGGTGCAAGCTATATCCTACTTGCAACAGCCCACAAGGTTCTATAGGTTCTCCTCTAACTTCATCCATGAAGGAGATACCATTCATTTTTAACATGCACGACCCTTCCCAGGGTTGGTTTGCCAAAGATGCTAGGTCATCCAACCTCTCATGGCTCATGTGGCATTCCAAAGGCATGTCCATCCAAACACCCGATCAATCATGTCATCTTACCACTTAGGATTTAGGGTTAGCATCATCCTCAGAGGATGTGCCAGGTCTCTACTGTTAATGGAGATCTCTACCTCCATGACAAACTCCCTCTACTCATCCTCTTAGCAAAAAGGTCTAGCCTCAGGTCTCTCCTGAGGGCAATGACAATTCATGTCAAACGACCTAAGCATGTATATATTCTTTAGTTTACACTTAATCTATTAAGCTTATGTCCATGACATCTTATTTACATGCCTTTCATTAATTTGGTGGAGGATTCCTTAAACCTTATCAACCTTAACCCATACCTCAAGAGGGTGAGGAAGAGAGAGAAAACCCTAATCCTGATAAATCCTTAACAGAAATTTAATTTGAGAAGGGATGAACAAGAGGAGAGAGTCCTATAGATATCTTATTTTGAGTCATATCCTAAGACATCATCCAGGAAATCACACAATCTGGGAGTCCTCATATTCCGACTAGCGGTGCGGAGGAAAATATTGACAGCCCTCAGAAGTGACCCTTTTCTAGACACCTCAGTCTTTCGAACACTCCTCTAATAACTCCCTTGGTTCTATGGAATTTGTAAAATTTAATAATTATTAATGATTAGATGAGGAACCTATGCTCCGATACCAATTGTAACGACCCTGTCTCCCAATAACCCCCAATTAAGGGAGACCCGAAGGTCAGAGTCGTTATTCAATTAACAGGATCAAAGGTTCGACAAATAATCAATAATAATTATAAAATTCTACTAACTAAACTGGAATTGGGTATAAAATTAAAACTTTACTTACCTTTGAAAAACTTTGGAAATCTATCTATCTAGAGCTTGAATTAATCTATCTAATCCTCCTTGCACTTTATTTCTTAATTTCACAATGTGTCACTTTACTGTTTGTTTATTTCAGGGTTGTACCTAAAATGCCGAAAAACAAAACATCGATCAGTATACATGAATATACTGGAATGTGGGGGTATCCAAAATTTCACTGATACGGCTAACAATTTAATAATCACAATCAAATTATTTAATAAGACAATTTACATTTTCAATGTGTCATTCTCCACCGCTTTTGCCCTAACCCTGGCATACCCCTCTAGGGTTTCTCTTTTGCCATTGACTTAAGGCCACCTTCTCAATCTTGAGCTTGGTGCCTGTGAGTCACCTCTCATGGTGCTCCATAGTCATGCATCATAGACCACCTTCTCATTCCCGAGCTTGGTGTTTAGGGTCACTTCTCATGGTTCCCATGGGTCTACCCTCATGGGCCTGACCTTTATGGCATCTTCCATCAGGGTGGCATGTAGGTGCGAGAATTCACATATATATATATAACTGTGATAGCCATAGTGACTTTATAATTGCAGTATAAACATCCAAACTATTTAGATTGCATTCAATGTGAGGAAACATTTGGAAAATCCTCGGGAAACTAATGTGATTAATCATAATTCACAACATACCTATCAAGCTGTCTTGAGTGTAGAGTTAATCCAAACAATCAAGTAATCCAGAGTAAATCAAGCAAGCACAATTCAATCCTGAAATATTCATCCAATATTTTCTATCATGGATCATGGTATACAAATCTAATAGGCCTAAACGTCCTAGGGCTACTAGCCCTTTTCAAGGTTTTGACCATAATTAGGGTTTCACTTCCTTTTTACCACTTTTACTTTATTTTTATTAAATTATCCATCAAACCCTAATTATCTCAGTTTATTCTCCATTAAGATCTTAAGATCAGATTTGGATCACAAAAACCCAAATTTTCATATTATTATATCCTTTCTTCCCTTTTTCCCTCACCTAGGGTTTCTAAGGGTTTTCATCAACATATTAGGTTTAAAACCCTAATCCTTGCAATTCCACCATCAAAACAGGTTGCAATCTATCTTAATCATTAAACCAGTTAATAATGCTCGAATTTACACAATTGCAAGATTAAATCTATTTTCGATCATCAATTAGGGTTAATAACCACAAATTAATACATTTTCTATCCATATTAGATACAATTGCAAAATGATACTGATTTAGGTTTCCAAACTATTTTTAATGCATTTCTCATCTTCTTCTGATCATTTTTCATGTATTAACTTTCTTCATCCGAGTTTTCTATCAACATATATGATTTTGTTAAGAAAACTCCTTTTTATTGATTTATTGGCTAATTCAAAAAATTTGTGGATCGTTTGATCTGTGGTCCGCTAGTCCACTGAGGATCCAGTGACCAGGATCGCGCGCATCACTTGCAACCAAATAGAACCGAAGGACAAAGTTGCCCTTACCTATAAAGTGGACGCAGAGGGGAAACTTGGTAATTTCACGGGTCGACGCCTTCTTCAACCTCGCAACCGACAGCTCTGATGATGGTCAACTCAAGTGTTGACTCTCGGATCTAGACCTCCATCGAATGAGCTAATTGGATAGGGAGCTTCGTCTCCCTCTTCCAAACTTGCTCGTGGGTGCAATTTCTCGCCAAAGGTGCACCACGATCCTCCCTTACTCGCCAAACTCCGACGAGGTCCACCGCTGACGCGGGGGTGCATATTAGGATGGATTGTCCAATTGAACGCACAGAATCGTTCCTCATGCTCTTATGCAGAGTTTGGACTCACAAGAAAGGATGCTAGTGCCTTTGATCACCCTCCCCTATATATAGGGTCGGGGCAAGAACCTGCCGAGTTTGGCGTTTCCCAAAACGACGACTAAACCTAGTCGAACCAAGGATGAATCCATGTGGTTTCCTCTCCTGAATGGAATGGGAATCATTTCGAGCTCGAATCTTCCCTGGATCATGAGGAAATTGGAGAGGAAAGATCCTCTGTAACTCGCATAATCCTAGTCCCAGTGGGACTTTGACGATGACCGTCTGCCTTTGGATTAAGATCCAACGGTCTGTGTTATCCGCATTTGATCAAAAAGGAAAATCCTTTTCCTAATTCTAAATAAATCCATTTTTTAGCAATTTCTTAGGAAATTCGTATCTCCCAAACCCTTGCTCCTTTTAACTGAAATTTTAAGGGAAGGTTTGTCTTGGCATTATCTAGCT
>OY856412.1:265535443-265537943 GCA_963693085.1 Alisma plantago-aquatica | reverse complement strand
AACTAGACTCTTTGCGTTCCAGATACTGCGCCATGTGAAACTTGGATTGTGCCCCCTCCTCGCCCCTAACACATTCACTGATGGGAAATATCTAGCTTTGAGAACCTTGTAGGCTAGTGTGTCCCTTTTATGGAAAAGTCTCCACACTTGCTTAGCTAGGAGTGCCTGGTTAAAATTATGTAAATTTTTGAATCCCATGCCTCCTTGGTTTTTTGGTTTACGAAGATTTTCCCAGCTGATCCATGCAATTTTTCTTTCAGTTCCCTTCGCTCCCCACCAAAATCTGGATATGTTGCTATTTATAGTATCCAGTAGATATGATGGTATTTGAAAAATGCTCATGATATAGGATGGGATAGCTTGTGCCACTGCTTTGATAAGTACTTCCTTCCCCGCCTTGGATAGCAATTTTTCTTTCCAACCTTGCAGCTTCCTCCAAACGCGTTCCTGGATGTAGGAAAATACTTGTTTTTTGATCTCCCCACCACCGTTAGAAGACCCAAGTATTTTCCGTGTCTATCCACCTCCTTCACCTGCAAAAGACAGACAAGTTCCTCTCTCTTCCCTCTATGAACTCCTTTGCTAAACGCCACTTCGGTCTTGGATAAATTGATTTTATGTCCGGATGCCCGTTCATATTGGCTTATGATCTCAGCTATTTTCAGACATTCTTCCTTAGTGGCTCTAGAAAATAGAATAGAGTCATCTGCAAAGAAAAGGTGAGAGATCCTAGGACCGTTCCTGCTAGATTTAACACCATGAATCATATTTTGTTGTGAGGCTAAAAGAAGTGAAGTAGAGAAAGCTTCAGTGCATAAAATAAAGAGGTAAGGGGAAAGAGGGTCTCCCTGGCGAAGTCCTCTGGGCGGTTGAGTCTTCCTGGTACGCTCTCCATTTATAGAAAAAGAGTGAGAAACCGTAGACATACAATCCAAAGTATTTTTCCTCCACCTCTCGCCGAACCCCATTTTTTCCTGGATATGATCAACAAAACTCCATTCAACCCTATCATAGGCTTTTGACATGTCCAGCTTCAAGGCAATCTGACCCTTTTTGTTTCCTTTGCTCCCTTTCATAGTATGGAAAATTTCGTAGGCAATGAGGGCATTATCAGTGATAAGTCTACCTTGAATGAAAGCACTTTGTTGTTCAGTGACAATTTTATCCATCAAGGTCTCAACCTATTGGCAACAACTTTAGAGGCGATTTTATAAACAACATTGCATAAGCTTATTGGCCTAAATTCACCAATCTCAGTAGGTTTAAGAACTTTGGGGATCAACACCAGTAGAGTAGAATTAATATATGAAATGCTTCTATCAGATTTCCACCAGCCCTTAATGTAGCTTGCAACATCCTCCCCTACAATGTGCCAGGACTTTTGGAAAAACATTACTTTCATCCCATCCGGACTCGGTGCTTCGTTGGGGTGCATGCTCTCTAGAGCGGCCCGGATTTCAGCGGTTTCTATCTCCCTTTCCAGAGCTTCCTTTTCCTCTTTGTCAATTTTTCTCATAATCCCTTGTGTTGCTTCCTGCCACCCCGATGGGTTAGATGTCGGGAAAAGATTATGGAAAAAATCAGTGATGACTGTAATAAATTTTACAAATATAACTATATGTACATGCATTAAAAATATTATGTAAGGAGAGTTGACATATAACATGCAAAGAGAATTTATAATAGGAATGAGTAAATTGTTATCAGCGTAGAGATTTTGTAACACAAATAAACTAATTGTAAATTGATAGTCAAAATTGTATTAAAGTATAGTTTTGTAAATTGAAAAGATAACCATGTAAAACATTTTCTCAAGAGACTTGAACAAAAACAAATTACAATAAGGAGGAGAAAATTGTAACTAATGTGATGTTTGATGATCTAAAAGATGATCCAAAAGGTGTTGAAAATTTATAAAGAATAGCAGCAACTAAACAAGTGGTATTTCTTTGACATATAGTGAGTTATAACAGAAAGTAAACAAAGATGACATTATGTAATAAGAAAAGAATGATTTTAATTTATATTGATAATTTGTAATGGAAAGGAAATAAATGAAATCAAGGATGAAATTTTGTAATACAATCTGGATGTATCAAAATCTTCAAGCGAATGAACCTTGATACATCAAAAGTTGTAATAATAAGGAACACTTTGTAATGAGAATAGAGAATTGGTCATGAGAATGAAAAAGTAGTAGCCAATGATGACATTCTTTATTACAACCTAGGTGTATGAAGTTCTATTAATCTAGAAAATGAACCAAGTACGTAGAAATTATAATAAGAAAGAATATTTTATAATGAGAACTGAGAATTCATAATGAAAATGAGAAAGTTATAATTAAATATGACAATCAATATTACATTTTGGATCTATCAAAATTTCTATCTAAGAGAATAAACTTTAGTACAAAGTAAATTGTAATAAAAAGGAACATTATGTAATGTGAATAAAAAAGTTGTAATGAGAATGAAAAGAATGTAACCAAGGTTCACGT